>ML793622.1:296723-314045 GCA_009831015.1 Picea engelmannii | reverse complement strand
ATTTATTTTCTTAGAAAGAAATATGAGGTATTTGATAAATTTAAAGAGTTTAAGGCTTTGGTAGAAAATCAGACAGAGAAGAAAATAAAGGTATTGAGAAAAGATAATGGTGGAGAATTATGCGGAAATGAATTCGAAGAATTCTGTAAGAAGTGTGGTATAGCAAGGCAGAAGACTACTCCATACACTCCTCAACAGAATGGAGTTGCAAAAAGGATGAATAGGACACTGATGGAAAAATCAAGGAGCATGCTCAGCAGTGTCGGGTTAGGAAAATAATTCTGGGCAGAGGCAGTGGGTACAACATGTTACCTGGTCAATCGATCGCCTTCATCAGCGTTGGATGATAAAACTCCACACGAGGTATGGTCTGGAAAGAAACCCTCTCTTCAACATCTTAGAGTGTTTGGTTGTGATGCTTGTGTACATGTTCCAAAGGAAAATAGAAGTAAGCTGGATAAAAAGGCTGAAAAGTGTATCTTTATTGGTTATAAAGATGGTGTGAAAGGTTATAAGCTTTGGAACCCAGAAACCAAGAAAACTGTTTACAATCGAGATGTTTTCATAGAGGTAAAAGATGTGTCCAAACAGGAATTCCTACCAACGTAAGATGAACCTGAGGAAATAGAGCTTGAGTTGGATGATTCAAAATCTGAATCATCTAAAGAAGAGGAAGCATAAGAAGAAGAAGAAGAAGAACCTCATACCCCAGTATTGAGGAGATCAGTGAGAGAAGGAAGGCAACCAAAAAGGTATAGTCCACCTAATTTCCATTCCAATTTTGCTTTATCTATTACTGATGATGATCCCAGAACTGTTAGGGAAGTAGTGAATTTAGAGGATAGTAAACTATGGAAGAAGGCGATGGTTGAAGAAATGGATGCCTTGGATAAGAATGAGGCATTGGATATAGTTGAGTTGCTAGCTGGAAGAAAATATGTTGGTAGAAAATGGTTGTTTAAGAAAAAGTTTAATGCAGAAGGTAAAGTGGAGAAATACAAAGCTCGGTTAGTAGCAAAAGGTTATTCCCAGGTAGAGGGAATTGACTTTGGTGAGATTTTTTCTCTTGTTGCCAAGTTAACATCTATTATATTTCTTTTCTCTTGAAGTGGAACAGATGGATGTGAAGACAACATTCCTACATGGGGATCTAGAAGAAGAAATCTACATGAAGTAGCCAGAAGGCTTTGTAGTGAAGGGAAATAAAGAGCTGGTCTATAAGCTAAATAAGTCACTATATGGTTTGAAGCAATCACCTAGGATGTGGTACCAAACGTTTGACACATACATCCTTGGATTAGGATTTGTAAGAAGCAGGGCTGATCACTGTGTATATTCCAAGCAGGTTGGTAATCACTTCATTTATGTAGTGTTGTATGTTGATGACATGTTGTTGGTAGAAAATAACATGGATATTATCAAGGAGGTGAAATCACAGCTATCCTCCAAATTTGACATGAAGGATGTCAGTGCTGCTAACTTCATTCTGGGAATGGAGATTAAAAGAGATCGTGCAAACAGGAAACTCTGGTTGAATCAGAGAAAATATGTTGAGACGATATTGCAGAGGTTTAATATGCATGGAAGTAAACCGGTCAAGGTTCCTATTCCCATAGGTGTAAAGTTATCTGCAGATTAGTGTCCCAAGACACAGGAAAAAGAAGAGGACATGTCCCATGTTCCATATGCTAGTGCAGTTGGCAGTTTGATGTATGGAATGGTGTGTACTAGACTGGACATTGCACATGCAGTGGGAGTTTTGAGCAGGTATATGTCAAAACCAGGGAAGGAGCATTGGACAACAGTAAAGAGGGTCTTCAGGTATCTTCGTGGCACCACCAATTATGGATTGTACTACCAAGGAAGACAGGGATTGGGTAGAGTGGTGGACATACATGGCTTTGTTGATGCAGACTGGGCTGGAGATATGGATCGCAAAAGATCTACAAGTGGGTATGTGTTTAACCTATTTGGAGGAGCAATCAGTTGGATGAGAAAAAGACAGGCTGTAGTGTCACTCTCAACTACTGAAGCTGAATACATGGAAGCCACTCATGCAAGCAAGGAAGCAGTATGGTTACAAAGATTGTGTTCAGGTATTGGGTTGGTACAACAAGCAGTGAGATTAGATTGTGACAGCCAGAGTGCAATCTTCCTGGCAAAGAACCCAACTTATCATTCGAAGAAAAAACATATTGATGTTTAGTATCACTTTGTGAGAGACATGGTTGAGGAAAAGAAGGTGTTGCTGGAAAAGGTTGACAACTACATCTGCAGATTTTGCTATTTTTAGTGGTTTTGTAAATTAATCCCAAATTAAGGGATTAGGGTTTTGGTATCTACGGAATACCTAAAAACATTGTATATATATTGTATAGTGAATGGTGAAATTCGATATAATGAATATAAGAAAGGTTTTCCCGGTTGAGGGTTTTCGGTATAAATCTTTGTGTACTATGCGAATGAGCCATTGATTAAATTCTGTTTTTCTTAAGAATCTATATGCATTGCTTTACTTCACAGGTTTAAAACTTACATCCCTGCCAGAGTAGGAATACATCCAATATGTGCCTAAGTGTCTGCTGATCTCAGACCTTAGAACTCAACCATGTCGTTCTTCCCCGGGAAAAATTTTCAATTTCGTCCCTGGCAACGACGCCAAAATGTTATCACTCTGTAAATTTGTTTTGGTTGATAAAAAAATGACAAAGGTAATTGTTTCAACCATCTTTAGCACTAAGGAACTAGCGTGCTCAACTCAAAGAGGGCTCTCTCATGTCACAGGGTATTTCTTTGATAACCAATGGCTAGATTTGGTTTGTTTTGGGGGTTTTTAATAAAGTTGCTGGAAAGGAAGGGTAGGAACACTTTGGGCTATGGTGTCAAAATTCTGAAATTGAATGAAAACATTGATTGGCTTGTAGAACTCTCTAGAGGATAAATGCTAAATGAGGCAATGAATCTGATTTATAACTTGAATTTAATTAGAGTGGTAAGAGGAAAGAGAAAAAGATAACTGCACCAGAGCATTACAGGAATGAATTTTGAATTAGATAAGAAGAAACATACATAGTTTAAATTTCTTAAGCCAAGAGCATCAAATGATGAATTCTGGGCCTTTAAATCTCCAATTTAAATAGAATAAAAATGTATATGGAATAAAAGATCATAGGAAGCACATACAATGAGTGAAGACAAAACTCATATCACCACCATTAGAATCTTTTCATAGATACTTCAAAGTTGCTGCATATGTATTCAATTCAGCCCCATAAAATTACAATGAAGTTCAGAACATCTAGAACTGTGCCCTTGCACTTCTTCCCGCCATTAATACACTCAGAACCTCTAATACTTATACAATTCGAGTTCCTCCAGTGTGCAACTGGTTACAATAACTGAAATGAAACGTTACAGCTTCTACAATGATTATAATCGACAGTTTCAGAAAAATGTTTCATGACCCCTGCAGATTCCTCTAACGCTCCAACTCCTTCCTCTGCCACGTTCACTTTGAAATGTCACTCATACTCTTTCAAATACAATTTCATTTATCCATATTCTCATTAAACATCGGGAATAATATATTTGAAATACAAGATAATTCCCAAATATTTTCTATCCTGTAGAATTAAATTTCCATAATTTAATTCATGCCCGTGGTTCTTGAAAACCATGTCTTGTTTTTCTCAATTCACCATTTCACTATAAAACACATTACTGTTACCATTTCACATGAAAAACATTTACTGTGTTATGTTTTTCCAATTTACTGTTTCACCATGAAAAAACATTTACTGTGTGTTTTTTCCAGTTTACCGTAACACCTTTTATCTTCTTCTTTTACTTATGTAAATCTTTGGATAAAGAATTATCCAAGTCTTTGTTCACGTGCATCTTCCCTTTTAAATATTTTTCATGGAAATAAACATTAATTTCTTAAATATTACCTCTGTAAAACCTTTTCACCGTGAGGAGGAATTTTATTTATTATAAATTCCATAATTGTTGTTGAAATGCACTCCTAGAAAAATGCTGCACATTAAACATATGATAAATCGTGCATTTATTACAATGGGCTTGGGTTGGAGTGGTTTAATTCAAACTACTTTTACCTCCAATGTGCTCCATGTAAAAACACGTGTCCACCAAATAAACCACGGTAGTTTTCCCTGGCTTGCCTTCACATAATTAACCTCCTCGCTATTTCAATCCTCGATATGTATGTGCACCCTCCATCCAACCTTTGACTTTTCGACATTATAAATTGAGATTCGTGCCGATGATTTGACGTGACGTTGCAAATTAAATATTTGATCAAATATTAATATAAATATTTTAATATAAAAATATTTATATTAATAATAAACCCTTTTTTCTATTTTCTAAAGACTTTGGGCATATGAGGCTTAACACATGACTTTGTGGATAGGCTAAGGGTGCTTAATAAAAGGATTTTTTTTTTTATATTTTCAATGAGAATACGAAAATAAGGGTAAAAATGAATGAAGTGATGAAACTAAGGGATTTAGATAAGTGTTAAGGCTAGGTATAGGTTTGGGATATTCGCCAAATTTTTTAACTCATGGAGGACATGACTATTTTGGATGATCAGTTGAGTGAAGGATTTAGGTGATGGGAGCTTGACGGAGCTGGTGAAAATTTTTGAAAGTTTGAGTGGAAAAATAACATAAGGACAGGATGTTTTGGGAAAAATTAATGCAAATTAGCAGGTGATAACATGGTTCACCGATGTTGTGTCTGGGGAGGGGATTTTGTCGACATTGACGGTCTCTTGCGGTTGTTGTTCGCCTTCTTCCAATTGTACCTATGCCCTAGTTCCAACTCTGGGTTTTCTTGCAGTTTGGATTGTTTTTGCTTGCTTTCGTGGTGCCATGGTGGTGAGTATCAATCGTTGTTGGGTTTGAATATTCTCTGTGACCTTTGTGAACTCTGCTCTGTGCTCCTTCTTCTTTCTCATCCTCTATTGTTTCTAATCTCACAATATATTGTTTTCTCCCATGTCTGTGTTTTGTATGGGCATCACATGAAGCTTGTCGAAGACACTACCTTTATTGTGGATTCAATTCACCTCCGGTTCCTTTATACTTTCCATTACTCTCCCTTGCCATCTCCAGTTGGCCTGATTAATGTGGCATCCCGTCGGTCCTTTCCGACAGTCCATTCCGCATTACTCCATTGTTTTGTACTGCTTTTGTCGTCTTTACTTTTCTCGCTTGTTTCCATGGTGAATTAGCCGTTGGCCTTGTCCTCTCCGAGTTTGTATTCCTAAGTGTTCATGATCCTTCTTTCTTCGGTGCATTGTACCTTTGTTCATACCATTTAATATCCTATTTTTATTTTTATATATATATATTTTTATTTATTATTTTTCTCTGCGCGGTGACTTTTCAAGTAGTGGGTGGTCGACTGTCCTTGTACGTCTTTATTCGGCTCTTGTTGATCATCCCTCTGAGTTCTGCACCTGCTAAGTCTTTGAACTATACAAATCCTCCATCTATGACAGTTTTTACTTCGTATGGTCCTAGCCAGTGCATTCTGAGTTTTCCTGGGTGCTGGATGGATTTGTTGTCATATATCAACACTAAATCTCCTTCCTTGAAAGTTTTCTTCTTGATGTGTCTGTCATGCCAAGATTTATCCCTTGCTTTCTGAACTTATTGGTGGAACCCTGCTAAGATCCGATCTTACTCCATGGTCATCAACTGGTTTAGTCTCTCCTGTACTGAGCCTTGTTTGGTCATGTGTGTAATTGATGCTATGCGCAAACTGGGTACCGGAAATTCTAATGGCACCACTGCTTCTTGTCCATAGACCATTTTAAATGGCGTGTTCCCTATCAACTTCTTGCACGTAGTCCTGTAGGCCTACAATACTGCTGGTATTTTAAGTTCCCAATCATCCCTGTTGACATTACAGATCTTTGTCAGTGAATTCTCAAGAATTTTGTTGAATGCCTCTACTGTGTCATTTGCCTGTGGGTGATATGGTGTAATTTTATGATGATGGACTTCAAAATATCCAGTCATAGCACTAATAGTGTTGTTTATGAAGTGTGTGCCTTGGTCGCTCATCAAAACTTGTGGGCACCCAAATCAAGTGATTACTTATTTGAATAGAAAGTGTGTTGTTGTTTCCGCACTGCAATTCTTCACTAATGCTGCTTCCACCATCTTGTTAGGTATTCTGTCGTGGTGATAATGTACCTTTCTCATGTTCTTGTCACTGGTGGGTTGATTGGTCCCATAAAGTCTATTGCCCATTTATTGAACGTCTGCAATGTTACCTGTGGTTGTAATGGAATCTCGTCCCTTCTATTGGGTGTACCAACCCTTTGACAGATGTTGCATCTCTGGAAGTACTCCTTCGAGTCTCTGTGAATGGTCGGCCACCATAGTCCTGCACACAATACCTTCTGCATGGTAGCTTTTCCTGCATAATTCTCTCCTGTCATTCCCTCATGGGATTTTGCTAAAAATCTTGGTATTTCTTGTTCTAACACATATCTTCGCAAGATGCTATCTGTGCCCATTTTGTATAAGTGTCATGCGATCAGTTGATAGTCCGCAACCCAGACTACCAGATTTTTTTTTCTGCGTGGTGTTGTATTCCGGCGGTGCAATACCTATGATCAAGTACTGGATGATATCTGCAAAGTAATAGTCAGCGATCTAGACTGAAAATAAATGTGTGTCCGAAAATTTGTCCTCTAAATTTGTAGGTTCTTCTCCATTTGTGACCCTTGATAGGTGGTCAGGTCCTACATTCAATTTTCCTAGCTGGACTATTACTTCAAAGTTAAATTCTTGAAATAGTAGTAACCATCGATAGATTCTCCCCCCCAACACTCGCTTGTTGACTAGGTATTTAAGAGTTGAGTGATCTGTGAACATATTAAAGTGTTTCCCCAATAAGTAATGTCTAAACTTATGTAGTGCTTAGACCATAGCTAGGCCTTCTATCTCTTTAGTGTTATAGTTCTGCTTTGATTCTGACAACTTTCGACTCACAAATTCTATGGGGTGATCCAAATCCCTCACTCCTGGCTGTGCCAAGATAGCTCCAAGTGCTATGGTTGATGCATCTACATGGACGTGGAATGTATTCTCCCAGCCGGGAAATACTAATATTGGCATGGTGACCATCTTTTCCTTCAGGGTATCTAGACCGTGTTGACACTCGTCATTCCACTGAAACTTTGTATCTTTTCTTAACAATTTTTCCATTGGCACGATAATTTATGCATATCCTTTGATGAAATTTCTATAGTACCCGGTGTGTCCCAATGTCGCTCTTAGCTGACAGATTGTTTTAGGTGGTGGAAAGTTAACAATGACTGCAATCTTTGCAGGATCTACTAGTAACCCTTGTTTGCATACTAGATGGCCCAGTAGTATCCCGAACGGTGTTCCGAATATACATTTCTTTATGTTTAATGATATTCGACACTGCCTACATCTTTCTAACATCAGTCGTAAGAAATCTACATGGTCTTTCAACAAACTATAGACTATCCAATCCTCCAGGTATACCTTGAGAAACTGATGGATGAATTCCTTAAACGTGACGATGATTACTCTGGAAAATATTGCTGGTGCATTCTTCAGTCCAAATGACATGACTATGTACTGGTAGGATCCCTATTCTGTCGCAAACGTGGTCTTGTATATGTCTTCCTGTGCTATCTTGATCTGATGGTATCTTGGGAATCCATCAGTGAAGGAGTAAGCTTCATGTCCACCTACGTTCTCTAACACTTCATCCGTGAAAGGTGTAGGGAACGAGTCATGTAGGCATGCATCGTTCAACTTCCTCAAGTCGACAAATATCCTTATCCCTCATTTTTTTTTGTCTTGAACTACCATCAGGTTTATCCATTTCGATTATTCCATTGGTTCTATGATTCCAACTTCAAGCATCCCGTCGATCTTAGCTTTGACTTTCTGCTTATATATTGGGTTCAATCTGTATGGTCACTATCTGATCGGTCTTGCTTCAGGTCTGAGTGGTATCTTCATCTCTCCTAGCTCTCCTACTACACCCTTCATATCTATAAATTTTGTGGGAAACAGGTTACTGTACTCGCGCAGTAACTTTTTTATGCTTTCCACTGTTTGCTCATCCCAGTAATATCCAATGCTAGTCATTTTGGGGTTCTCAACTATCCCAATGTTGACTTTCTTTACCTTGATCGATGTGGAAATAACTTCTGATTCTATGGGTGGATCCTCCACTTCTCTTTCACCTTTTGCTTCCTCGATCTGAATATCGTGCGGATCATCTTCATCTGGTGCTTCCTCCTGCACATGGTAACATGACAACAATTCTTTGACTATCTGTTTGTTTCGCTGTTGTTCTTCTATTATGAGTTTGACTTCTGGTTCTTTGATGAATATCACTCCTCTTATATGTTTAAGAGTTGCATCTATATTGGGGTTCTCATGCTCGAATGAGAAAGTAACTGTAAAGTTCTGTTGCAATGTCGTCCAGGTCGCAGTTCCTTTGCGCAATTCCTGGTCTATATACTAGTTCACTGGTATGCCTTCTAGAGTATGTATGAAATGGTGAGGCCATTCCTCTGGGGGTGTCATTTTCCATAGCGTTCTACACTTCTCCAAGTGTTCCGCTGGTTCTCCTTGTCCATCATACTTCTGTTGTTTGTTATTTTTCTGTTCTGTGCCAAACCTTATGCGCAGTAACCGCTTACATTCGTACCAATCTGTGATTGTCTCTTTGTGTGCGGCCCACCATCTTGCAGGTGTGGCCTTGAGTGCTATATCAAGTGCTAAAAATCTATGATTATCTAAAACTGCATCTTCATACTATGCCAAGAATACTTCCAGATCATTTATTCCGTGGAAACTGGGTGGTTCTCTTATCTCCGTGCCTACGCATCTTACTACACGGTCTATTTGTGCACATATTCTCGTGGAAACTTAGTGTAGCGTTTGTTTCTAGTTATCTAAACTGATGTCTGAGTCTGTTGCACATGAATTAATTCTCCGCCAACTGAGTATCCCATCTGCAGTTGGGTTTACGTAATCCTCATCGCACACAACTGTTCTGTACAATTGGTTGATTTCCACTAAGTCTAAGCAAGTAGGTTCTACGAACCTTTCCCCTTCTGATGGGTCTAATGGCGCGGTGACCCTGTATTCTCCTGACTCAAATGTCATTTTTCTTGTCTTGAGATTGATTATGGCCTGGTTGTCAAATGCCCAATCCAAACCAAGCAACATTGGATATAGTGTTGTGCTGTTCACTATTTCAATAACTTCAAAGTCTGCTTTAGTATGCACTCCATCTAGGTCTACTGTCACACCTTTCAGTCTACCAATTGGTATAACTCTGTGTTGGTTTGCTAGTTTCAGTTGAACAGGTGAGTATGCTAATGTGGGCTCTCCCATGCATTGCCATTGCTTCTTTGGTAATACATTCACTTTAGATCCTAGATCCAGTATGATATCTCCCATGTTGAAATCTTCGATATTGGCATTGAGTCTGAATTCTCTACTTGTTCTTCTCCTTGTATGTAGGTGATTGACTATCTTTTGTTCTAGTTTTCCTTCCATCTCTATACTACATATTTCTAATATGTTTTGCAATATTTTAACAGATGATGGGTCATTCAATACTTTTACACATGATTGCAAAAATCCTTTGATTGTACTTACTTGTCCCAGGGGTTGCATTTCGTTGGTATGATCAAATAATGGAGGCATCTCATACTCCGATGCTTCCTTGCTTTGATGCACAGTTGAAGTCGACGCCATGTCTTCCTTCTAAAATTATTGTCTTGTTTGCTTAAATATCTCCTTCTCATTTTGCACGTCGAACTTCTTCCTTGGTTCGGTGTTCGTTTTAACCCACTGGTGTTTTCCCGACTCTTGTCGGGTTGCGTCGTTTCCTGTTCTAGCTCCTCTGCGGGTAACTATATTGATGTTTTGTCCTTCATCTCTCGCTTCGACTAAAATCTACTAAACATTTTGGTTGTTCTGGTTCCTCTTTTCTTGAATATTTACTAATAGTGTTGGACATTCTTCTGTATCATGGTCCGATGTGCGACAATACATACAAGTTGTTGGTGGAAGTGGACATTCCCTTGCATAATGTCCCAGTTGTTTGCAATTGTGGCATACCACTGGTCCTCTACCTCATCCAAAACCTCTTGTCGCTCATCCTCCACCTCTGTAGCCTGTTGGATCTCCTCTCAATGCATTGTACTAAGGCGCCTAATTGTACTGGGCGATATTGTACTCAGGTTGCATTGTGTTGTACTGCGGTTGCACGGTATTATATGTTGGTTGCGCAGTATTATACTGCTACTGCGCAGTGTTGTATGGAGATGGAACTTGATTAAATTGTGGTGCGGCTTTCCCAATCATCATTTATGCCTGCTCTTTGGGACTGTATGATATTTCTGCATCATTGGGCAATGATATAGATCATGGCCCGATTTCTTACAGACTTCACACCATAGTCCTCCTATTGGTAACAGATTTGGAATTCCTGCTACCATATACAACGTGAATGTTGGACATTCGTTCTTGTGGTGTCCTTCCGTCCTGCATGTAGTGCACCAAATGACTTCTCGTTTGTTCTTGCCCTTATTCTGGTTTAGATGAAACGTCAAGTTCTTCAAATCCTCCTTTAGTTCCTTAATGGCTGGGTCCATCTGTTGATATTGGTTTTCTTCCAGTTGTAGGGCTGCCTGTAGAGCCTCTGCCTACATCTGAAACTTCTGTTGTCGCAATGGGTATTTTAAGTGTGATAGTAGTGAATTGACGAACATGTTCCTATGCTTCATATCGATCATGAGATATTTCAACTTTCCCTTCAATTGATTGAATCTCTAGTCAATCTCCCATACAGATTCTCCCTGTTTTTGTCTAATTTCGATCATCTCGTTCATGTAATGATCCTCTGAACTCAGCTTCTGGAACTCATTAATTAGTAACTTCTTAATGTCTGTTAGTGTCCTTGTCATTCCAGGTGCACTATTTGCATCTAGACTCATGTACCAGTCTAGTGCACGGTCTCTTAGCGTAATAGCTAACTGTGCAAGTTTAGTATCTTCATCAGTGATCTGTTTTGCTTCCCAGATCTTTGCACAAATGAACAAATGTTTCTCAGGGTCTTCTGCTGCTTCTCATCAAAATTCTGGTAACCTGATGGTGGGATCGTGTCCTGCCATTCTGAATGTTGAACTACTACCTCCGTGCGGTGTAGATACTTGACTAGTGCTTCCTGAACTAGCTCCTCCAGTTGTTGCCCCTTGTATAGATGTACTTCCTGCTGTCTTTCTTTCGAACTTCGGTTGTCTAAACAATGGTGTTCTCTTTGGTGTATTATTCACACATGGGTTTATGGGTTCCACATTGACATTAATATGGATAGGATTGTTGCCTTATCTTCTCGTTCTTGGACCTCTCGACTTCCTCTCATATGTTGCACGCAGGATTTCCTCAATTTGCTTCACAGCCCAGAGATCCTCTACCTCTTCCTCGTCACTCGCCAAGCCTTCCCTCGCGGCTACAGCCTATGAATCTCTTCTTAGTATTCACCTTGTATTGGTAAAGTACTCCTCTACGCGTCTTTCCAGTTGTCGTCATGATTCGCTTGATCTGGTCGTCATCCATCATGATTGGGTCCAAGGGTCCCTCCTTCTTTCCCTTATCCTTTCCTCCTTCCATTTTTTCTCTTTTTGTCAGTGCTTCCCCCCTTCACCCATGCATGCAGGGAAGTTTTGGCTGTCTGACTCCATTGTCATTACACCTTTTTTATATAAAAATATCTTAATAGAAGTATATAGTGATCTAATGTACCTTCCTCAGGGTCCACATAGGAACTCTTGCTCTGCTGCGCTGTACGACTTCACTGTATCTACTGCAAAATCTACTATAAATCCTACCACAATACTGTCGATCCAAAAATCGACTGCACGGGTGAACTTGTTGTTCACCTGCTGTAACACCCTGTTTCCCCCAATTTGTAATTAATCGTAAAATAGGAATTACCATGCTAATGCATGAGGAAAATGTAAATGTATTATTGTTTGAGTTGCCAATAACTGACTGTGGGGGTGAAGCCTTGAAAGTACTGGCCATGATATCACTAGAGGAAGAATGTGAAAACTATACAAGAGGGTTCATTTATCAAATAACCCCAAATATCCCTTGATAAGGATGACAAACCTCCTTCGAGTCCCAAGGAAAGAAAATTAGTTAATGAAGAAAGGACTAGTGGTTTAATTATCAACCACCCCCATGAATGGAAACATGGGTTATCAGCCTGAAGTACCGCAGGGACCTGCAGACCTGCGCTTTCTTCTGACAGAAGGAACAGGATAGGTCAGCAAACCTTCCAAGGTAAGAGGGATACACACGGAAGAGGAGACACCAGACAAAAAGGAGCGTAAGCTCGCAAGGGAGATGCGCGGAGCTCTCCAGCGAGTCACGAACTGAAGGCTGCGAGCTTGATGCTGAGGAGAATCTGAGAAACCTCGTTGAGGCCATAATCGAGAGAGAAAGCTCTGAGATACAGAGAACAGGACCCAAACAGAAGCGGAAATGGAGGAAGAACCCTCGAGAAGTGTGAGAATTCCCTGGTGATATCATGGCTTGGCACAAGGGTGGCCAGAGTGCTAAGAATGAATGCCTCTGAGCCTATGGTCAGGTGGAAGGATGAACACCCACAATCAAT
The DNA here is from genome assembly GCA_009831015.1 of Picea engelmannii. Classification (NCBI taxonomy): domain Eukaryota; kingdom Viridiplantae; phylum Streptophyta; class Pinopsida; order Pinales; family Pinaceae; genus Picea; species Picea engelmannii. Next base: position 301,322 of record ML793622.1, on the reverse strand, counting down.
TGGTTGGTGACAACTTGTAATAGATAAGCGATTTCCTACCCTATGTAATTTAGCCATAACTGTGTATGAATTGGTTATACTATGTATGTTTAAGGAGTTGTGCATATTTCTTAATGGATATACTGTATCTCTCCTATTTCTTATTGATTGTATAACTAAGATAGTAAGAAATTATATGGTTAGGATATGATTTTATACTCGTAAATGCTTGTGTCATGTGGAGGCATAAGCCAGAGTCACGAACTGTGTGTTCGTCGACCCCAAACACAGTTTCATGTACACATGCCAACCCTCCTAATTTTTTAGATTCCCTTGGAGGACAAAGTTTGTTAAGCTCAGAAGAGGTAGTGCAGATCGACCCAGGCTCTCTGCGAGGAAAACCGAACTCATGACTCCTTAAGTCCTGGACAAGCTCAGGAAGGATCGCACCATTGTGTGCAAGAACCCTACATGGAGTACATAGGTCGAGAAACCCTTTGGAGGTTTCAGAGCGTATGAAATCTCAAGAGTGACAAATAGACCGTGATCGAAATCAGATCTGAACCATTGGTTCAATTTAGGGAAATAGTGGTGAGGATTTCCCCAAAGTCCTGAAGGGCAAATCACTGATTCGCATGGGAAAATCTGCACCATTGGAGCCTACGTCCAGGCAGTCGGAGAAGAGTGTACAAGAGAATAGATCTGAACCGTTAGATTGAGTGCAGGGGACCAATAGCCGTCAGATCCAGAAAAGGCACATGAGGTTTAACCTGGTGCATGCAGGGGAGAGAGGAATCGTCAAAGTCTTGAAAGTCCTGAATTATTCGCAGCCATCCATCGGAGGGACATGTGGCTGCCGGTCGACGTTTCAGCATTTAGGAAACCAGAGGGCAAGACCCCTCGTCTTCGCAAGTCACAAAATCTCGGTATATGAAACCCCGACACGCTCTGTGGTTGAGACAATTTAGTGTGAATAATCTTCGGCGTTTCGGCATCTGGAGAACCAAAGGGCAAGACCCCTCATCTTCGCAAGTCACGAAATCCCAGTATATGAAACCCTGACGCACTCTGTGGTTGAGCCGGTTTAGTGTGAATAAGATTTGGCGTTTCGGCATCCGAAAAACTAGAGGGCAAGACCCCTCATCTTCGCAAGTCACAAAATCCAGGTATACAAAACCCCGACGCACTCTGTGGTTGAGCCGGTTTAGTGTGAATAAGCTTCGACGTTTCGACATCTAGGAAACCAGAGGGAAATATACCTCATCTTCGCAAGTCACAAAATCCCAGTATAAGAAACCCCGACGCGCTCTGTGGTTGAGCCGATTTAGTGTGAATAAGTTTCGGCTTTTTGGCATCCGGGAAACTAGAGGGTAAGACCCCTTGTCTTCGCAAGTCATGAAATACCGGTATATGAAACCCCGACACATGATTAAGACTGAGTGTCTTTCAACACCCTTAAGCTCAGGAGCGATAGTGACCATCAGATCTAGATCAACAAGGGTCATTGATCTCATACACGAACTCGCGTATCGGAGTTTGGCGAATGGAGTGACCAGTGCTTTGGGTCGTTGCATTTTGAACTCCCGGTTACCGAAATCCCGATACGGCTAGGACCGTCAGATCAGGGGGAGATTTGTAGCCGTCGATCTCATCGAAGGTAAGATTTTGGGTTTCGGTGTTTGAAGAGTCGAAAGACTTGACTCTCTTGCATCGCCGAGTCACGAAATGTGAAAGGCACCTCTTGGCTTGGCCTGTGGTCATAACCAATGATCACATGGAGGTGGAATAGGGAAGAGCTAGCCTGCACTAGGCCCCCGTAGGAATTCGGGGATTCTATCCCTTAAGGAAGAGCGAAAATTTTATTTTTGCTGTAGTGGGTATGTGACAAATTGGTATCAGAGCATGGTTACAACACTTGGCCTGCTTGGGCTCATGTACGAGTCGCATAAGGAGATATTGTTATCTGCATTTTCTCTTTAAGGAGAAGGACTGTAGAATGAAACTGTAATTTGGGAATTTCTATGGAATTCCAGCAAAGGAATTATATTGTTCCTCTGTCAAAATGATAACTACTCTTATAGGAGTAGGGATGCACTGATCAATATCACTGATAAGACCTGAGTGTGAATAACAGAGGTGGAATAAATTGTGATATGAAGCTGCACGAGCCAGAAAAGGGACATGAACTAAGTTGTTCTGTTATAGTGTGACGATGGCTACCTACTAAAGCAGGTAGAGACTCTTGCAATTGAGATGGATGGTTAGGTAAGAATTAAGATCCTTACGAAGAACTCCTTCATGATTTAGGAAATTTGGTAAGGACTGGTAGGATCCTTAGAAATTTATAATTACTACATTATTAAAAGACTAAACCTTGAGCATATAACTCCTCACGATTGAGAGGACTGATGAAAATATGTAGGGTCAGATTACCTGACCTATAATGGTTAGAATCGACAACAAGGATAATCTGTTTAAACAAGATTAAGAGGAGTCCTTTGGGACTGTTGCTAATTCCCAAGAGTGACCCTTGTTGGTTGTTCCCATAAAGAGAGGGTAACATTCGTATGAGTTATGACTATGAGATTAGTCCAGTAAGTAACTTAAAAGATCATAAAAGATAGCGGGGAAATTTCGTATGCCGAGTGTGCATATAGAGCACAAGGAGTGCATATAGAAACAAGATTGTGTTAAAGTTTGAAAGCTCCGGAGGTTGAACACAGAGGTTGATTCTAGAAGAGTTATGCCAAGTTCATGGCTGGAAGTCATTGAAAATCTGAACGGACGGTGGAATTCTCGGAGGGAGGAATACCAGAATTCTGTGAACCGTTAGATCTAGTAGATCAGTGGAGAAGATAAGGATGATAACCTCTCATCACTCACAAACTCATGAGGAGCACTATCTGTTAGATTGGAATCAACGAGATTCATTGATCTAGAGCTTCGAGGTTTCAACTATTGGGAAAATAGAAGCGAAGACTTTCCCAAAGTCGCGCAAGGTAAATCATCGATTCAATTAGGGCTGTTGGTTAGCGGATGACCTGAACCGTAGATACGGTGTAATCGGATCTTAGGGAGTAAGAGGTTTAGAAGTCAATGGGCAGAGTTTTGAGAACTCGCATGTCATGAAATCCTGACATCCAACCTGAGCTGTTGGATTGAGATAGGCAGTGGATCATTGATCTGACGCATACACATTTTGGGGATTCGAAATCGGGAGTTAGGAGGTGAAGACTCCGCCAGAATCCTGAAAGGTGGAAAGCCGGGATTTGATCGGGACCGTTGATTGGCAGAGAGATCTGGATCTTGGGATCCAAGTTTTCGGACCCTCGTGGATCAGAAGTTTGGGAAACAGTGGAGCATTGTCTGTAGATTTGCCAAAACATGGGATCCTAATGCGTGTCTAGGAGTTGACCCCAGGTTTCGAGTGAAGGGTCATGTGAATAAAAGAGCCGAGAAAACCTTAGCCTCAATCTTTCAGGTTTTTGGATTTCAGGGATCAAGGAACCAGAGTTCCTTGCAACAGGAATCCCAAAATCGTGAAATGTCAAGTGCCTCTTTAGTTCAGATCGTGGTCACCGCCGGTGGTCATGTGAGGAGAAGGTGATGAACTAGTATGATGAATACTTAGATGTGTTCAATTGTACTTGAGTGCATGAGTTTAATGCATTGTCAAGCTTCATAATAGGAAGCCTGATATTAATACCGGTAAGGTATGAATGATATTAAACGTGCAAGGAATGCACATGTATGATGTAAGAGTATAAGTATACTAGAGGCCCAATATGATTGCCCTGATGAGTGAAACATGAAGCAAGTATTGCTCTTGTCCAGATTAAATGAATACTATGGAGGCATAGCTGACTCCATTCTGGGGAGTCACGAAAGTTCTGTTCCAAATAATAGCCTGAGGGGAATGTATTCCATTTCCTCAAGAAGTACCAATATAATTAGATGAAAGGGTAAATGAGCAAATATTCTCTCTTGTCATAATAAGAGACAAGTGATTATGCCTTTGAGCATCACATGAGAAGGATTGTGAATGAATCTGAATTGACTGATCTTAATAGTAAAGATGCATGTGGGCTGTAAAATATACCTATGGCAACTGCACACATGCTTACGATTATGAGTATAGCTAAGTACATCGTGGATGTAAGTTAGCAAAAAACCTAGAACATGTGCTGATGCATAATCTGGAATGCATACTAGAAAGGTATGTCTATGTCCCTTAAAGAATGCTTATTAACAAGCTGAAGCTAATTCAAGCTTGAGGCCATCATAGATAGTGATGGATATGCAACAAGGAAGTTTCATACCGAAGGAGTTCCTGGTGGAGGAACTGTGTAAGGACTTTGTCATAAGAACATAGTCACAACCCTAATAATTGTTGAAGGATGGACAATGGGCTGCAAGGCCTATCCATATATAAGAATCCTGGATTACATTTTGAAAGAATCATGTAATTAATAGAAGGCTAACAACTGAATATTGACCATTCTGATAACCGAATGGAAGTGTGTAGGATGCACATGTTCATGATTCATTATGAGCAAAGAGTTTCTATTAAAGCATGCTGCGGTATCCCAAAAAGGGTTAGGGTGAGGCCTAACCAAGGCG
>ML793622.1:275301-287006 GCA_009831015.1 Picea engelmannii | reverse complement strand
GGAAGTGGGTCAAGTTTCTTGAGATATTTTAAGGCAACTCTTATTGTAGCCTTTGAACACGACACATGTTCACATCTTACCATACACTTGGATAATCCATTTTCCTCTACACTGAACCAATCCTATGAGTCTTTCTACTCCTTTGGCCCATCCAAAGAATGCCCCAACAATTGTCGCATTATATTTTGGTCCATTCCGAGTCTATGCTGCCAAGTCTTATGTCATGCCTCTGTGTTTAAGGGAAGTATTCACCTCAAAGTCAACCATCTACAATAATACCCATGTCGGTCCATTTTTTTGTCTACTATATCTTATCACTTTCTTGTGACAAGTTTCATGTTGATTGATGGGGAATACATCAATTCCATCCTTCGATGAGTCTTTTCCTGTCAACTTCAAAAAATTATCTAAGAAATAGACTTAGGAACACATCAATACCTTGGGACCTGCATGCCTCAATGGTAAGCCTCACATTCGGCAGTGGGTATACATTAATGACCCCTGACCGATTGATTCCATGAATGTTCTACTTAAACTCATTATTCACATTCATTGGATTGTACTTAAAGTACCTTAAGAGTCATTGAAATCAATGTTGACTTCTCTTGCACTTGTTAATGGTATGCCTCAATGACCGGTAATCAAGCAGTTTCTGCCATGTTAGACATCAAATCATCTATTTGCATGGACATAATCATACTGTTATAGGGTCGAGACGAAGACCTCGGGTTGAGTATTCATCTTCATATACACTTTACCTAGGTTGCGATGGAGATCATTTGACTGATATATATGCTATAACATAGATCCATTTTGTATTAGTCTGTGGCTATGTTCTTATCACATCATAGCTCCACTGTGTACTCTGTGGCTACAATCAAGTCATGTCATAGAGGGATGGATCCACATTGTATCTTTGGTGGCCATATCCTTAGTCAATATCATCTTGGATCCGTAGTGTATTTGTTAGCAACCATGCTTTGAGTCACTTGTATTTCGAGCATAGGTATGCCTGCCTCAGGAATGAAACATATATTAATATTGTTTGATGGTTGTTTGCAACTTCTACTAGGTTCTCCAACTACACACCCTTGAATTAAAGAATTTGTAAAGTGTTTCGGCCATCAGTTTCTTTTCTGACCTCACACTTTAGGGGGCATCTATAACGCATCAAAATACCACACTTAATTATCGCACCCTAAGTGTTGCAAATGTCATAAAAGTGTCGTATGCACCTTGGTAAGTGTCGCAAGTGTCATCAAGTGCCGTATGCACCTTACTAAGTCTCACTTGCACTTTTCTATGTATTTCTATGTTTTTTAACCCCATGAAACCATCAAAGAACATTTTCCATGATCCCTAAGTCATATTGGAGGAAGAAACCCATCATTTCAAGGCCAAAAACACAATTTTTACTTGGAAAATTGACCATTTTTTGGGCATTTTTGAAGGGTAGCGCCTCCTGGCCATGCTAGGGGAGTGCTACCCCATAGGGTAGCCCCCCCATTACCTTTTTTAGGGAGTGATACTTTTGGAAAATAGTTCTCTATCTCTAACTATAGGGGAGCACTACTTTTGGTTAGAGGAAAATTTGGAGAATCCCGCCTCTTTCTAAGGGCCAACTCTTGGAGATGAGGTTAGTTTGGATCGAATGCTATCCTACGGCACTATCCTAGAATCAGATACTAACCTAAAGGAATCATATCCTAAACCAATCCAAAAATCTACTCATGGTGGTTAAGCCTCTCAAAGCTTATATAAGGAGGCCTTTCCAAGGTGAGAATAGGGAAGAGATTGGAGCATATCAGACCTCTGATCCTAAAAAAGCAGAAATCAGTAGAGCATTGTTATTTTGATTGTGGATATTTCGAACAAGGTTTGGATGACGAGGACTTGGAGAGGCTACCATAACACCATTTGAAGATTGTAATTTTTCCTTTCTAAGTTCTCATTAATATACTTGGCCTATTTCCTTCAAGTGTATGTTTACATGTGCTTGTCTATGGTTGTCTTAATCTGCATAAATGAATTGATTTTGTCTAATCCATTAGAGTATGAGATAGATGTTTGTCTTGTGCTTTCCATTGTAGGTATTTATTTACGTCGGGAAACCTGACACTCAGGAACCTCAACATAATATTTCTTACGAAGCAATGATCGCAGATCACACTTATTAAACTGGGAGCATCCCTCCTGGAAGTGGTCATCACGTTGAAGAAATGGTCCAACCATCGTAGAAAGACTTGCATATTTTGTGAATCCTCCGTTTACTGATCCATTTGGCCAACCACTCATTGATCCACCTTCCACGAGATACGTTGAGTCTTATTCTTCTTATTGATTAACGCCTGATTCCACCACTACACAATCTTTTGGCACAAACTCGTCATCTTTTAGTTTCCTAAAGGACTTGGGAATTCATATTTTTCCCCAACTCCTATATTTGATATTGCTGGTGCTTCATCTTTACCGGAAATATCATTGAATTAGGTAACCCCTACTCAACCACTTGTGCATTCATCTCCTCTCATACATGAGTTAGGTAATATTCCTGCTTCATTTTTTCCACACATGCACATGCCAAGTGCTTTACTTGGTCATCCCATCGGTCATATGGCCAATAGTCAAGTCGTTCACACAACCACAGTCACATGAGCTACTCAACCTCCATCTTATACATCACAAATTAACACACCCTACATTGGAGGCCAACGTTCAGCTGGGGGAAACCTTCAACAGTAGGGAAACTCTTTACTGGGGGGAAACCTACATGGTTGCAACATCAACATGCCTGGGGGAAATCTGCTCCTACAAGTACTTCTATCCCTCCCATTGTCCCATATCCTGGACATCCATATTGAGGAGTTGTGAATCCTTTGTGGGCTCAACCCAATCTGAAGGGAATTCCTCAGTAAGGAACTATACCCTATAAATCCATCAACCCCACAATTCCAATGCAACAGTCCCTTCAATCACAATATATGGGAGGTCCATTAGGACAACCACATCACATCGGGGGACCATTAGGTCAATTTTAGTATGTAGGAGGTCCATACGCTCCATCAGAGTACATGGGTCGAACTTGCTATAGGATAGCTATCCCCACTAGACAAACATCCTTTGATGGATGATGATAGTGATGACAACGATGTGGATAAGGAAAATTTGATGATGATGATGACTAGAAAAATAGTAGAACTGCCCCTATGCCATGCTTGGTAATTTTTGGACATATATCACATTTTGATAGAGCATGGACTCTAACAAAAACACTTTTTTTATTTTTGGATGATACACACACACACACACACACACATAGAGAGAGAGAGAGAGAGAGAGAGAGAGAGAGAGAGAGAGAGAGAGAGAGAGATGCACTTTATTTATTTTTTGGATGATATATTGTTATAGAAAGATTTGCCTCACCCTATGAAATCTTGCACATAAGGAATTTTTCCATTTCCCTATGCAGACTTGTCATCCCTTTTTGCAAATCCTAGAGCTAAAAATACATTTTTTCCCACATGTACGAACCTTGCCTACTATACAACATGCATATATGCAGGCTGCACCACTACAACCCGTGTACATTGGGATTTGTGCCCAAAAATGAAAAATGGTGTTGAGTTTCCATGTCACGACAAGATATATATGATCCTTGGCCTTCCATATACTGGAAACATTCCGACTCATCCCTTCAGTTCCATTTAAAGGCTATAAATGGGCCAATTCCGAGCTATGGAAAAGAGGATAAATAATTCAACTTTGAGAGAAAAGTTACTTTGGAGAAATTATTTACTTCATATTGAGTCTACATCCCTTTGTCCTTTAAGTCTGAACACAGTGTTCAGCCCCCAAGATCTTCCCTTATTTGATTGAGAACTTCATTATATCTCTTCTATGAGCTTTCCTTTGGTGGAGGATTGAAGTGGTGGAGGCCCAACTGGAAGGAACTTAGTTTCTCGGTTCCGAACCATGCCGACACGAAAGTCTGTAACATTTTCACTTCTGCTTTGGGTCAAGTGCTCAATGATGGACTTCATCAAACATCTGGACGAGGTATGCCTTTTATCTTGTCTTGTTAGCATATTTGTTTACATAACATACTTGAGAATAAAGTTTATTTCTGCAGTCATTTCCGTTTGTTGTGGTTTACCCTAGCCATAAAGAGATTTTCCTCGTAACAAAATTGGCAACCATACTGGGGATACAAATCTTCTTTCTTAGGGTTTGGATTACTTTTCTCCTTTGATTGCTCTCGTTCCTATTGCGTTTCTTGTCGTATCATTGCTTGACAACCTCTGTTCACTCTGGGTCTAAGTTTTTCAACCTTCTCCCTTGCCTGGCTTTGTTTTTGAAACATATACGCATTTTTTGGCTTGATAGTTGCGTATATACATGTGCTGTCTCTTTACAAGATGCGTACATATGCTCTGTTTCCTTGAACATTCATGTACATAAACCTCTTGTGCTTGTTTACTGGGTTTGGTGGTTGCTGGGTGGGATTTGATGTTCGCTGAGTCTTCTTGGGTCTTTGTAGTGATTGTTAAGTGCCTGTGGGATGACATGAAACCTGTCTGGGGTTGAATTTTTGGGCGGAGTCTTTCTCATCACCTTTTCATTTTGATTTTCCTTGTACATTAGGCTGGGTGGTTTGCTCCTTGGTATTCTTCTTGAGTTATCTCTTTCTATACACAATAGAGTTTTATATATCAAGTTGATGTTCAGTCCATGCATTTTCATTTTTATTATATTGAAAATACAAAAATATTAGGCATTTTGCATTGCTTGGCATTTTGATCTTTTGAGTCTTTGTCATTAGCTTAGTGCATGTAAAGAAATATTGCATTTTTACTTCAGAATTGCAGTGTTGAAATTGAAAATTGCATTTGTTTTAAGAAGCATATCATTCATTGAAAATTGAAGTTAGGACTTTGCATTGTATTCATATTTACTTTACTTGCTAAGTCATAACATCGTGAGTTTCACTACCATACCTTTTTGAGTAAGCATGATCATTAAAATTAACGCTATAATTTAAAATTGATTAGTCACGATTTTATTTTCTAGGGTGCACAAACTAGCTTAGGATTTATTGCCTTGGAATAGGATTTTGTGAGTAAACTTCTCCAAGGCAATTAAATCAACATATGTGTCTGACAAAGGGAGTGGATAAATCCATTGTATAATTGGTAATATCAGGAGGCTCCACTCACACCAGAGTTAATCATGAGGTCACGCGAGGTTGGTTGAAGGGATATCCCCTCGATATTTTCTTAGTGTCAGAGATATTTCTGGAGATCTATTAATATATGGGGATCTTGCTAGTTCCTTTACCTCCGTGATAAGCGATACTTTTAATGTTTCAGGCTTTGCTACCCTGCCCATACGGTGGACCTAACTTATGACTGCTCACTTGTGCATTGATTATACATTGGTTGCTTAGTTGCTTGACTTAGGTGCCACATAGGTTACTTGCAGGGGTTATTCTGCAGGTACCCTGGGTCAGATAAGGGTCGGACATCACACAACCTTTATGGAGGATTACCTCTCCGGGGGGATCTTACTAACTGGTTGTTAAGCCCACGAGGGCCCTTATAACTGATTCTGTTACCTCCAATCTTTAGTAGGGAGTCTCATGCCCCTCTTGGGTGAGACATACCTTCTTTAGGGAGGGAGGCGACTTTCAACCACTTTACCCTGTTTGTGTGCATATTGGCCGTTTGATTTTTGGAGTGGTCTTTGATTACTAGTTGGCCTTAGGATTTATTTTTTGTATTTAGAGTCTTAAGTCATCGTGGAGTTGGACCAGCATCCCCACCAGTCCCATCGCTTGTTACAATTACCACTGAATTTAGAGTCTTTGCCTTCTAAAAGGCGTAGAGTTATTAGATGTGGTACACACACCTCCACTGTTCAGACTTGTGATTCTACAAGGATGAGTACTGAACCTAGCCTTCAGAAGACTGGGAGGCCTTCGACTCCCACACCTACTATAGTTAATGACACCCCTTCGACTCTTACAACCATAATGGTTGTAGTGTCGGAGGAAACTATCAATATTATTGTCTGTCCTATAGTAAATGCTCAATATATTGACTCGAACCCCTTTGGGTCTCTTGGTCACTCACCGAGCTATAATGTTCAGTCCATCCCTATGGCCTCTACTCCTTTTTCCCATGGTATGCCAAATTTTACTTTGTATTTTTCGAACGCCATCCCAGCTGTTGGCCCTAATGCTAGCATTGGACTTGGGGGCACTACACCTCCTTACACTCATTTTTCATCTGGTGGTTCTCAAATCCCTCAAATGACTCCTAATATGGGAGGCATTCCTGCTTTTAACCCTCAGTCTAATCCTCTTGCTTCTGGGTGGAGCAACCAACCTTGTGGGAAAGCTTCTGCTCAAGTTTTGTCCTATACCCTTACCTCCTTAGTGTCGATTCTGACCAAAACATTTGGAATGAAAAATACACCTCTATCCTATGGATTCACACCTGGAGGAGGTCAGTTTCACACCTTGGGAAACCCCCAACCTAGATCCAATCCGCCCGAGGGCAATTTTTATAACCACCATTAGAACATTCCTACTGGAATGATGCCCAACCAACCTTTTATGAATTAGCCTGGAGGAGGGTATTACAATCCTAGACAGGATCATGGTGCTTACCAGAACCCTTCCTGGACTGCAGTTCCTCAAGCACAATCTTTCCAGGGAGCTTAGGGCCATATGACAAAACCTTGTCTCCCTTTTCTGGCCATGCTTAATCGGCCAGACTTATCTAATTTGATGAATGACCTTGTGTCTCATGATCCTACATGGCCCCCCATCCCTACCAACATTCCTTCAGACATTCTAAAATTCAAAGGTAAGAATGGCGAGGATACTGGTGATCACATCACTACCTTTCACCTATGGTGCTCCTTGAATTCCCTTAATGAAAATTCCATTTGGTTAAGATTGTTTCAACACACCCTCATTGGGGTCACTTTGAAATGGTATATCAAGATACCTAGGGGGGCATATGGGACCTTTAGTCAGATGGTGTTTGTCTTCCTTAACCACTTCCAATTTTCAGTTCATTATGATGCAAGCCTAGAACTTCTGTTGACTTTATGCTAGGACACAACCATTCATATCTCGGACCATATCTAGGAGTGGCGTAGACAGAAGAGGTTGATTAAGACCTCCATACCCCCATCCTTTCTTTTACAATGGTTCCTTAAGTCTTTGCAGTCTCCTATCTCGAAGGATGTTTCTACATCCGGGGTTAGCATTGAGGAAGAAGCGATCTTCAAAGCCCATCAGTTAGATCTTATATACGCTCAGTCTGGGATGTTATACTACATTCTTCTGGATGCACCGTGGTCAACTTACGACCCTAGACAAAATCCCAAACCTCATGTCGATGGCATTGTAGGCTCCACAAATGTAAAATCCGTAGACTCAGTGACAAGCCATTTGAAAGAGTTGTATCTAAACCAGTCCGCAGGAGGGACAACTTCGTCTGTGTCTTTCAATCCCACTCAGTCGATGGATATACATTCCATGCAATCATCGACTGACCCAAATGGTAACCAACAACCAGGCGAGAATAAGAAGAAAGGAAGTAATAATAATCGTGAGGGTGGGAAAAATAATAATAAATCCAAGGACAATGGTAATAATGAGAAGACGAATAATAATGATGGAGAGGGAAAGAAAGAAAGATGTAAGGTGAAATTTTCCTATAAGATTTACATAGACAATCACCTTACTCATTTATGCCCCAAACTTGTGGAAGATACAAGGTCATTATCTCTACCGCCCTCCATGCTAACGAATCCTTTCCCACATAACCAACACATGGCCTTGAGCTCCTCAAACTCCAAAAATGTGGCTGGTGGGAGGCAAAACCCGTCGTTGAAAGACGATGACTGTTTGTGTATCAATATGGTCAATGCTAAAGTTCATGTATCCACTCGATCTCAAGATTATAGTTCTTCACAGGCTATACCTGGTCTAGAATCTCTTCCTCCTCCTTTGGAGATGACTTTACAGATTGAAAAACTAGAGCCACCAGCTCGTATTCCGAGAGGAGTACTTGAGCGCTCTACCCATAATCCAAATTCTAGAGCCTCCCATAACTACTCTTATTTTGAGGACCTGGGTCAAACCCCTTGTGCGATGTCGGATCTGGAGGTACTCTAGATGTGTCCTTCACAGAAGAATGCCTTACTATCTGCATTAGGAGATATAGAACCCAGTGGCTCAAAATTTATCAAGTTTGACGTCACAGATGTGAAGCCTCGTTTTCCTTATCATTTGGCATTCCAAATGCACATGGGGTACTCAAAGTATACCATCAAACATACGGTTGTTGATGAAGGCACTACTACACGTGTGATGTCCCTGATTTGTTGGAAAGATCTCAGTTCTCTGACTCTTTCTAAATCATCGAACATGTTGACTGCTTTTGACGGTCATTCCTTCCGTCCTCACGGTATTATACCCGCCTTTCCAATCCAATTGGGTGGGAAGATGGTAGAGGTGGAGGTTGAGGTAGTTGATGCACCTCTTGATTATAACTTGTTACTAGGATGCAATTGGACCTATGCTATGTCTGTCGTTGTATCATCGTTCTTCCATACTCTTTGTTTGCCTCATGATGGGATGATCGTGATGATCGACCAATTATCCTTTGCGTATGCTAGTCCCAATGCATTTGTTGGACCGTCGATCCCTGTGATCGACAATTCTCAATTGAAAATTGAGAATATTGGTGTCAGAATGTATTCTTCCCTTATGGGCACTTTCAAATTCATGGCACCGATTCACCACATTTACGCCATGTCTAGTAGGCCCATTTCGTCAGAGAGGTCCATTCCTTTCCGCACTTCTTATTTTAACGATCCTTGGACCCTACCTTCCTCGAATTCATCTTGTGAGGGTCAATCAATTGCTGCAATGGCCATGCCACTATCAACAATGAAGATTGCATATCAAGATGTTCTTGACTTTTCCACCGATCATGATCCTGTTACCTCACCGATGAACAAGGAGGATCCCGTTCTTAAGCCTATGTGGGCCACTTCGATGTCTTGTTCACATGACTGCCTTGATGAGGCTTTTCCCTCAGATGAAGCTATCATCGAAGCCATGAATGGTTTCGACAAACATTGGGATGATATGCATCATCGCACTTATTTTCTCTCGGAGCTTGAAAGAATCAAACAAGATGACTTTCGGTCTACTTTGAGTGAGATAGTCAGTCACAGCGTATTTCCACTTGATACACACAACATTTATGCCAAAGGAAACATGGCAAGTATCTATCCTACTGTCATGAACGATATCTCCCGTACCCTTGGCAAGATTGAAAACGTATGTATGAGTGCAAATTGTTTTCCAGAAGAAATCCTAATCTACACCAAACTCTTCAAGGAATTCCGAGATGTATTTGCTTGGTCATATGAATAGATGCCAGGAATCGACCCTCGTATTGTTGAGCATGATATTAGAATGTATCCATATGCTAAACCTATTCGGCAACGTCTTAGAGCTGTCAATCCCTGGAAGGCCCCTGCTATTAAGGCAGAGGTAGAGAAACTACTTAATGTTGGCTTCATCTACCTAGTTCCCTTGACTGAATGGGTATCCAATCCCTTTCCTGTGAATAAGAAGCAAGGAACCATCCATGTGTGCATGGAATTTCATGACCTGAACAAAGCCTATCCTAAAGATAACTTCCCAACACCTTTCGTCGATCAGATTCTCGACGAGTGTGCGGGAATCAAAGTGTTTTCTTTTATGGATGGATTTTCAGGGTATAACCAAATTCAAATTAAACCCGAGGATCAACACAAAATGACATTTATTTGTGCTTGGGGTACTTTTGCATAACAGAAAATGCCTTTCGGTCTTAAAAACATCAGAGTAATCTTCTAATGTGCTATGACCTTAAAATTCCACGATCTTAAGCATATAGTTGAAGCTTACCTTAATGATCTTGCTGCTCACTCTCGTAAGAGAGAGAATCACTCTACGCACCTTTGGCTTGTTTTTGAAACATGTCGTTACTATAGAATTCGATTGAACCCTCATAAGTGCATATTTTGCATTAGGTCTAGCCGTCTTTTGGGATTTCTAGTTTCCGAAATAGGGATCATGGTAGATCCGTTAAAGGTTGAGGCAATACTTCTATTGCCTCCCCCGCGCACTATTCGACAACTTCAAGGTTTATAGGGGAAAGATAACTTTCTATGTTGGTTTATACTAAATTATGCCAATATTACTAAGGGTTTTATGCATTTTTTAAAGGACACCCCTTTTATCTGGAATGAGCGAGCCCAAGAGTCCTTCGATGCTTTGAAGAAAGCCTTGGTATCGACGCCTCTACTGAAGTCTCCTGACTATAGTAGGGATTACTTTCTTTATATCATTGCATCCAAGGAGACGATTGGTATGGTTTTGGTTCAGGAGGATGATGAGCTCTGCGAGCACGTCATCTACTATCTTAGTCGAAACTTAGCCGGTCTTGAGCTCAATTAGTGTCATGTTGAAAAGCTAGCTTTGGCTGTCATTCACGTAGTCCAATGTTTACACCATTGTATATTTCTTTTCAAGACTACTGTGGTGGCCAATGTCAATCCATTTCAATACTTCCTTACCAGGCATATCATAGGGGGAAAATATAATAAATGGATTGTCATTTTACAAGAATTAGATCTCGATTTCACTTCTGTAAAATCCAAGAAATCACTAGTCTTCGCGGAGTTAATATCCGACTTTCCATCATTAGATGAGGATGTTATCCATGTCAATTCATTTGCAGACGAACACATTTTCCTTGTCTCGTCGTCGGACCCTTGGTATGGAGACATCGTTCTCTATCTTCAAACTTTGAAGTTCCCTCAGCATCTCTCACGAGATGACCGACGTCATGTAAGATACCAAGATAAGAGTTATACTATTGTCGGCGACACTTTATATCATTGAGGAATAAACAATATCCTGCATCATTGTTTAACTCACGGGGAAGCTGAGTTAGTCCTAAACAATTTCCACAGTGGGGCTTGTGGTGGTCATCTATCCAAGCTTGCGACAACCCAAAAAATTTTGAGAGTCGATTATTTCTGGCCATATATCTTTAAATATTGTGTTTAAGCAATTAAGAAGTGTCACCCCTACCAGGTGTTCACTCAGAAAATGCACTCGCATCCAACCCCTCTTCACCCAGTTGTTGGATCATGTTATCATTGATGCCAATGGTTTGTCATTGATGCAAATGGTTTGTCATTGATGCCAATGGTTTGATTATTTGGGAGATTGTTGGATCATATGTAAATGGTATGGTTTGATTGATGTCATTGATTGATGTCAAGTAATTGATTGATATGATGCCCTTGATGAGAATAATATATGTCCAAGTGGAAACCAATCGATACAAAGATGAATCATTAGTGTCTTATCATGGTTGATAAGGTGCACAAATGGATGAACTCCAAAGTGGTCCCCTTATGGTGAAAGCCCTCACAGGAAGACGCTTTATGGAATGAGTTATCCTAGAAGAATGGTTGGAGGAGCCATGCTTGTATGTGGAATAATGAGATGAAGATCAATGAAGTTGTTGGTGAAACTATCCTAGATGGATAGTGCTTGACATGCCATTTCCGGTGGTATGTGGAATGTCACATAACTCCTCACGGTTTGAGAGTTATGGCCTTAT
>ML793622.1:243878-257129 GCA_009831015.1 Picea engelmannii | reverse complement strand
GACTTCTTCTGTGGCCGTATGCTTAGTGCAAGCCTCTACCAGTCGGCGAAAGGATGAGGCAGGGGAAGGAGGGGGCGGCGGCTCCCCTCCCTGACCAGCCATGCCGGCAACCCTAACGCACCAGGAGACTCGAGAATAGTCACAAAATCGCCTTCACTTTGAAAAAGCAAGATTTCTTCTCACTCTTGCATGAGTAAATGTCCATTGACACTAATCCGACATTGGGGAACATTAATGAATGTGATGAATTCAAATTGTCTAACAAGTTGGCTAACTCACAAACACTTTCTAAATAGGTAAGGATCACAAACTTGGTAGCAATTATTCAACTGTATGATAAGTATCAGAGAATCAAGATGAAAACGAAGTTGATAAATGTAGAATTGAAGGGAATTGACTACGAAGCCTATCACATCATCATATTCTACTTGATTATTGGTGGCAGTGACGACACATGGATCAATGAGAGGGATCAATGAATGAAAATAAGTATAAATAGCCCAGGATGTTGAGGAAATATTCTTAGTGTAATGGACCGTACCATCAACACAACTGATGTAACATGAGGGATGACTATCCACATGAAAATGCCACATGAGGAAATCGAAAGGTCCTTAAGCAAAGACTTCAAATGAAAAAGAGAAAATGAAATCATGAAAACATGTACATGTGAATAACATGGCCAGATTTTTAAGAATAAAATTTCTTCGTGTAGAACTCAATATGGGGATTCTTGACAAGTTCATCCTCATGATTGACAAGTAAGAATGCCCTCTTTCTCAAGTATCATTTAATGATGTAAGGGCTATACCATAAGGATTTAAAATTCCGCCAACCAAGTGTATTGTGAGATTGGTCATAAACATGGACTAGATCACCCTCACGAAAATAGAGAGGGTGGATGTGATGATTGCAATGGGATTTATAACAGTTTTTGGTAGCCTCATTATGTTTTAAGGATGTGTGACAATCCTTGTCAGCATGTTCCAATGTTACTAGCCTTTTTTCTAAGGCAGAGGTATCTGGTAAAAGTTAAATGTCCAAATGAAGGGAGGGTATTTCACAATAGATAGACAAAACTTCCTCAATTCCATGAATAAGGTGAAAAGGTGTAAATCTAGTGGCAGTCTTAACTGGTGTCCTATAGGCCCACAAAGCAGTGAATACCATATCATGCCAATTAGACTTGTGCTTGTCAACCATTTTTTGGAGCATGATTTTGAGGATTTTGTTGATGATCTCAACTTAGCCATTCCCATGTGGATAATATTGTCAGAAAAACTAGAGTTGAAGTCATAAGTGTGTAGCTAGCTCATGCTAAACAACATCCTCAAAATGTGTGCCATGGTCATAGACTAATTGCTTCGGGACATCGAATTGTGTTAGAAAAACAGGATCACAGAGAAATAAAATAAAAAAAAATGCAGAAATAAAACACATAAGATACACTATACAATAGAGGCATATATATATGTGGTTCATCCAGTTTGGGCTACTTCCACTAGAGAAATTTCTAGGTCCTTCCTTTTTATTATCCATCAAAATGAAGGGATACAACCTACAACACACCCGTTGTAACTTCCTCTTCATTCTCTCACAGTCTCCTCTCTCAGAATACAATATTCACAATGATACACAACCACAATACATTTCCCTCATAAAAGTGGGTTGCCTTCTAGGGAAAAAAAACCTAACATAACTTCTACTGTCAGATCTGCGACCTTATAATGAACAGTCTAGATTTACTATGAAATTACAATATACATTTACAAGGCAATTTTTCCTTTGGGGGATTCTCCCCCGAACCGCCATCGGGAACGTTGTCCCCCAAACCCCCACCCGGGGCCTGCTTTCCCCCGGACCCCACAGGGGGGGAAGCCCCCCTGTAACCCCCCTCACGTGGAGGGGTGTACAATATTTCAGGGTGTACAGTCTTCATGGGGTATAAACACCACTAAAAATAAAGACCTATGAAACAATAAGATAATCATGCCCCACAAACAACAATCTCCCACTTGGATACTAATCACAACAACTCCATTGTTTTTGTACCTACTGGACTATACTCCACCTTGGACCTGGAAAATTTCTCATCTTCACCTTCATGCTTGAAGACCAACTGAAACTGAGCAGGAACTCAATTTCTCCTTGGCTACTCCCTTTGTTAACATGTCTACATGATTTTGGCTAGTATGTATCTTTTCCAACTTCAAATGTCCATCTTCCAAGATAGATCATATTAAATGGTACCTTAGCTATACATACTTATTATTTGAATGGAGGGTTGAGTTCTTTGCAAGATGAATGGCACTCTCACTGTCACATTGCAACCCGCTATTCCCCTGCTTCTTTCCCAATTCCTCCATAAAACTTTGTAACCAAATCATTTCTTTACTAGCCTATGTAGCAACAACATACTCTGATTCTGTTGTTTAAAGTGCAACAACCTTTTGCAGTCTTGAAATCCAACTTATTGTTGTTCCAATTACAGTAAAAACATACCCTGTGGTTCTCCTCCTACTATCTTTATCACCTGCCATATTTGAATCAACATATCCCTGTAGTATAGTGTCTGAACATCCAAAACATAATGCATGGGTAGCAATACCTCTCAAATACTTGAGAATCCACTTTACTGCTTCCCAATGTTCTTTACCTGGATTGTTCATATACCTGCTCACAACTCCAACTGCATGTGCAATATCTAGTCTTGTGAAAACCATCACATACATCAAGCTGCCAATTGCTGATGAATAAGGGACCCTGGACATGTATTCTATCTCCTCCAGTGTCTTCGGACACATTTCCTTGGTTAATTTTAAATGGCTGGCCAAAGGTGTACTAACTAGTTTTTCATTCTGGATTCTAAACCTCTCCAACACCTTCTCTATGTACTCACCCCGAGACAATGTCAATTTGCAATTTTTCCTGTCTCTTGTTATTCTCATACCAAGGATTTTCTTTGCAACACCCAAATCCTTCATCGCAAATGAATAAGATAATTTCTTCTTGAGCACATTTATATCCTGCATATTAGACCTTGAAACAAGCATGTCATCTACATACAATAGCAAGATAATATAGCTTCCATTTTCTAGTTTTTAAAAATAAACACAGTGATCAGAATGACATCTACTATAACCTTGTTCTGTCATAAACTTGTCAAACTTCAAATACCACTGTCTTGGAGCTTGCTTTAGGCCATACAAGCTCTTCTTCAACCTGCATACCAAATTTTACTTCCTTTTGACCTCATACCCCTATGGTTGATGCATATAATTGTCTTCCTCCAAATCCCTGTGGAGAAATGTTGTTTTTACATCTAACTGTTCAAGATGTAAATATTCTACCGACACAAGAATTAAAATAGTCCTAATTGAAGTCATTTTAACAATAGGAGAAAACATTTAATCAAAATCTATACCTTTCTTTTGTACAAACCCCTTTACAACAAGTCTATCCTGGTACCACTTGTTGCCTCCATCTTCTTCCTTGAACTTGTAAACCCATTTATTCTGCAATGCTCTTTTTCTTGTAGGCAAATGAACCAAGTTGCAAGTTTGGTTATTTACTAGGGAATCGATCTCCTCTTTCATGCCTTGCTCCCACTTCTTTTTAGTGTCTACCTGCATTGCCTCTTCATAACATTATGGTTCACCATAATCAATCAACAATAAATAATACAATGAAGGAGGGTATCGTTCAGGGGGTATACTTAACCTGGTATATATTCTAACAACACTTGTAGGAGTTTGAGGTCCCTGTTTCTCCTGTTGTTATACATTTTGATTTTCTGGTACCTTTGGAATTTATTTTTCAATGATCTCATCAAGCACTGTGTATTCTGGTTTTTCTTTTTTCCTGTTTCTTTCCCTGCAACTGATCTTTGTACATGATATTCTCATTGAATATGACATCTCTACTCCTAATGATTTGTGATTTTCGTAATCCCATAAGAGATAATCAAAATCATTAACACTGTATCCAATAAAGTACACTTCTTGGATTTTCCCTCAAGCTTTTTTCTATTTTCTTTATCAATATGGACAAATGCTTCACAACCAAAAGTCTTCAAAAAATAATAGTTTACCTTTTTACCTATCCATGCCTACTTTGGAATTACACCATCCAAAGATCTTGAAGGTCCTCTGTTCATTAAGTAAACAACAATATGTACATAATCTTCCCAGAACTATAAGGGAAAACCAGTATGCAATCTGATACTTCTTACATGCTCCATGATTTTCATGTTCATCCTTTCTGACACACCATTTTCTTGTGGTGTTCCTGGAATTGTCTTCTCTTTACAAATCCCATGGTATGAAAAATAATCATCAAACTCCTTCCTGCAATATTCACCTCCATTGTATGATCTGAGACACTTCAACCTTTTTCTTTTTTCATTCTCAACCAAATCTTTCCATTTCTTAAAAGTATCAAAAACATCATATTTTTGTTGAATGCAATAAACCCAAGTTTTTCTAGTTGCATCATCAATAAAAGTAACATAATAATGAGAGCCACCAAGAGATGATACTTGAGCTAGTCCCCATACATCTGTATGCACAAGCTCTAACCTTTCACTCTTCTTTTCATTTCTGACTCTGAGAAATCTGACTCTCTTATGTTTTCCATAAACACAGTGCTCACAGAAATCCAAATCAATTTGTTTAAGATCTGGAAACAAATTTATTTTGTGAAGTATTTGCATCCCCTTCTCACTCATGTGTCCAAACCTATGATGCCACAGTGTTGTATCCACTCCTGTAGAAGCTAAAGAGATATAATAATTAGTATTACTAGTACATAAATACAATGCACCTACCTTCTCTCCTTTTTCTATCACCAGTGATCCTTTGGTGACCTTCCATGCATTATCTGTAAATATAGATATACAACCTTCACTTGCCAACTTCCCTATTGAAATTAGATTTTTCTTTAGATCTGGAACATGTCTTACCTCTGTCAACAACCACTGGTTTCCATTACTTTACTTTATTTTTACCTTTCCCATTCCAACAATTTTGCATGGTGCATCATCACCCAAATTAACCTGTCCAAAATCACCTTGAACACAATCTAGAAAATGTTTCCTATGAGGTGTGGCATGAAATGAAGCTCCTGAACCTACTACCCAAGACTCATAAATATTATCTATAGAAAGAATCAAAGCATCTTGTAACACATCACCTGCTACATTTTCTTCATGATTTTTCTCCTAATGTCCATCTCTTTGTTTCTTTGGAGCTTTGCAGTCTTTCTTCATATGTCCTTTCTTCCCACAATTCCAACACTCTATCTTTCCCAGTTTGGATTTGGATCTACCCTTTCTAGAATTCCCATGGTTCCCTTAGCCCTTTCCTCTATCCTTTTGTCTTCCCATGTTCTCCATGTTTAACGCATTACCTGATGTCTCACCTGTGGTTTTCCATCGCATTTCCTCGCTAAGGATAACACCAACGACATCATCAAATTTTAAAGCGTTTGAACCAGAGACAGAGTTTCTTATAGCCATGACCAAGCCATTCCAACTTTATTGCAATGAGCACAAGATTAGAAAAACCCTGACCTCATCATCAAAGTCCACTTTTACAAAATTTAGTTGATTAGTAACTATACTAAATTCATTTAAATGATCTGCAATCGACCCACCTTTTGACATCTTCATATTAAATAATCTCTTCATTAGAAATACCTTATTGGACATCGAGGGTTTTTCATACAGTTTATTCAATGCATCCATCAACTCTTTCTTTGTCTTTTCTTTCTGAATATTGAAAGCCACCGACGTTGCTAGGCTCAACCGTATCATTCCTAGTGACTTTCTATCAAGAACCTCCCATTCTTCATCCTTCATGGCCATCAACTTCTTTTCTATTCCACCCAATGGTAGGAATAGATCCTTATGATATAAATACTCTTCCATCTCATTCTTCCATAACTCGTAGTTTTGGTCGTTAAATTTCTCGACCCTAAACTTTCCATCTTCCGCCATTTCTCCCGAATGAACCAGGAACCCTCTTTTCCTTTGAGTTACCTTTCTCTTTGATACCGGTTATTAGAAAAATAGGATCGCAGATCAATGAAATAAAAAAATGTAGAAATAAAACATAGAATATACACAATACAATAGAGACACAAATATACGTGGTTCACCCAGTGTGGGCTACGTCCACCAGATAAATTGCTAGGTCCTTCCTTTCTATTATCCATCAAAATGAAGGGATACAACCTACAACACACCTGCTGTAACTTCCTCTTCTTTCTCTCACAGTCTCCTCTCTCAGAATACAATATTCAGAATGATACACAACCACAATACAATTCCCTCATAAAATAGGGTTTTATTCTAGGGAAAAAAACCATAACATAACTTCTACCGTCAGATCTACGACCCTATAATGAACAGTCCAAATTTACTATGAAATTACAATATACATTTACAAGGAAACTTTTCCTTTGGGGGCTTTGCCTTCAAGCCCCCATTAGAAACACTGTCCTCCAAACCCCCATCGGGGGCCCACTTTCCCCTAGATCCCCAGCCGGGATGATGAGCCCCCCAGACCCCATAGGGGTGAAACCTCCCCTACAACCCCTTGCATGGAGGGGTGTACAATATTTCGGGGTGTACAATCTTCATGAGGTATAAACACAACTGAAAACAAAGACCTATGAAACAGGAAGATAATCAGGCTCTACAACCAACAAATTGAATAATAACACGGTTAAAGAAAAAGTGAGCAATAGTGATTTTATTGTTGTTGAAGGTCAGTATGGATATGACCTACTTAGTAAAATAATCAACAACCACAACAATATACTTATAAAATTAGATTGACATTGGTTTACAATCCATGAAATCAATCGCCCACTTACAAAAAGGACCCATTAAAATTAGAAGATGCAGAGGAGTTAGAGGAGCCTTTGCCTTAGGGGCAAACACTTAGCAATTATGACATTTCTTAATGTCTTGAATACAATTAGAAAATAAAGTAGAACAAAAATAACTGGCTCTAACAATTTTTTGAGTGGTACCCATCCTAGAAATGTGGCCACCACAAGCACTATTATGACAATCATTTAAGACTTGCTTGACCTCGTCAAGGGTGAGATAATAATGCAAAATGGTGTCAAATCCTTATCTATAAAGAACATCACTTATGAGAAGACTTCGAGGGAATTGGTGATGTATATGACGTTGATCATCATGGATAAGTGAGGGTCGAATTATGAGTGCACAAGTAAACACAAATATCACCATACCATGGATCATTCAATGAAACAGTGAACAAGTTTTTGTTAGGAAGATCATCATTAAGAGGTGGGTTGGTAGCATTAGTAGGAAGGTTCAAGATAAACTCAGCTAGGGCCAATTATTTCTTACTCTTAGCAATAACAAATTCAAGATTAAACTCTTGAAGGATAATAATTCAACAAATAACTTTTCCATTAAGGGAACTCAAGAGAAATAACATCGGGTTAGAATTCACAACAACCTTAGTTTTTGTAGTCCAAATGTAGTGACATAGTTTATAAATTGAAAAGATAATAGCTAGGGCAAGTTTATCAACATGATTATATGATAATGTCGAACCTGCAAGGTTCTTACCAATGTATAAGGTGACATGATTTGAATGATCCTCCCCTTCCTAAACCAACACACCTACCACGACAAAAGGTGACACAAAGATATATAATATGTATTCCTTTTCAAAGTTAGGAGGGATAATTAAGGAGACATAAGTAAGGGCATGCTTTAATGTATCAAAGGATTGTTGAGCTCGGGCATCCCATACAAATTGGTATGTTGGAAGGCAACAAATGAAAAAACCCATGCACACATGTTGCATAATTAGGAAATAACCAAGGCAATAAGTTTTCCTTGCCTTAAAGGCTTGCAATCAACACAAAGTTTCAGGTGGAGGTACTTCAAGTATTGCTTGTATCTTAAATGGGTCAATAGTGATACCTTATTTTTAGACAATAATTCCCACAAAAATACACACTTAAGTGGGTTCAAGTGATTGCGACATTAAAGGAAGATTTTGTGAAGATCCTCCGACTAATATGATTACTTATTTGGATGAGGCATAAGGTCATTGAGATAGGAACAAATGATATAAACGAAGTCATGAAAACACTATACCATGACTCACTAGAAAGTGGATCCGATGTTATTCAACCCAAATGACATAACCCTATAGGTGAAAGTCCCCAAGGGGAAGTAAACCCTATCTTATATTGGTCTTCATGATGAATTTGGATATGATTATAACCATAAAATCCACCAACAAAGGATAGGATTTCATGGTTTGCACAAACATCGATAATTTAGTTGATAAAAGGCGTTCAAACTCAACTGGTTCCTTGTTTTGATTGATGGGGACCAAATTAGACACCTAGGTGGTATACTCAATCAAATAAATGAAACCATTTTTTTGAAGCTTGTCAATTTCAACTTTGACGACCAATGCCTTGGTAGGATGGATAGGTTTTTGTTACTATTGTACCGGGGGCACATTAGGAAAAGTATCAATATAATGTTCTATAGTTGTCAAAAAGATTCTCGGTATTTCATAATAAGACTAGGTGGAAACATCAGGGAACTCTTAGAAGAGAGCCTAATAAGTTGCGACCTCTTCATGGTAACAAGAAGGATCAATAAGAATGTGTTCAGTGACACCAAGATTTAAATATCCACTTTAATAGTGGGATAAACCATGTTACCTTCCTTGAAGGTATCCGAGGTTGGAATTGGGGTTTTGAACCAATCAACAAGGCTCAATGATATAAAATCTTTAGATTCGAAAAATAATTGATTGAAAGTAATTTTAAGGGAAAATGCATCTTGAGGGAGAAAACAAGCACAATGATGCATATAGTCCCATGGGTAGTGATGAATATTCAAAACTATAATAATTTCCTCATCGGAATGAAAGATGTGATTACTAGAAATACAAGGGTTAGTAACTATTGTCGAAGTGGTGGAAGAGGATTTCTTCTCCGTTGAAGTGCCAATTGAGCATACAAAATGATCAACTAGTGAGGAATTGACCAAGGCAAAAATATAATAAATTGATGTAGTATTCTCACTCTTAATATTAGGGGGTAAAACCTCTTCCATGGGTAGTTCTTGTGAGAAACCAAAGATATGGTGAAGTTCCACAAGAGTTGTTCAAAATTTAGGGAGTTTAGGATAGTTGTGTGAGGGTTGGCCATAAATGCCACATAAAACACATATGTAGTTGTATGCAACAATTTATTTCATTGCTTTGCAACATTAGGGAGAGTGATCTGGACCACATGGATGGATTTAATATAACTCTTTATGTGAGTGTGGAGACAATTTTGCTAGACTAGGAGATCCAAGTACTAATTGGTGGCATGGCTATGGTTCTCGCAAATAACAAAATGTGAAGTGGCCTTCATAGGCATGGTAGTCTAAGTGGTCACTATCGACTCTGGAGGGTTGGTGCCCTTGGCATACTTGTTTTTCCCCCCGACACTCTTCTTCATATGAGTAGTCAGAGTGGGGGAAATATACTTTTGGATAGACATGGTAGGTGGTATATTATGAGTATTCATGTTGGACATGATTTAAAACTAGTTGAGGCGAGGGAGGGGCGTTTCATGGTGTAAGGTATAAAACATGAAGCTATAATGTTATCCCTAGAAGGTTTAATGTCACCATCACAAGGGTTCCAACTACACATGGGAGAGGAAATAGAAAAGGAATATGTAATGTACCCAGGGAGGATAATATGGGGTACCTAGTGAGGTACCCATGGGGATAATGAATGTGATGTGGCCATAATCATGGAATAGGACGACTTGGTAGTTGATGGGTAATAAATAGGCCCACTATGTAATTAAAAGGAAATAATATAATACTAGGGGGTTGTTGGCATAGACACTGAGGAATATGAGAAAGTATAAATAGACATAAGTATCATTGTAGTTGGAGATGTGTTGGATTTATTATTTTGTAGCAATGATGGCTCGTGGAACGATTCCTTCCATAAGGAGTATTTGATGGCGCTACCTTACCTTAAGGATTCTTCTCTATATTCTTGGTTGTTTATGGTGTGATTGTTTTGGTATATTCTGAATTTTTATGATTTACTCTCTCTTATATCTATAAATGTTCACTACAAATGGTTCCAACTACACATGGGAGAGGAAATAGAAAAGGAATATGTAATGTACCTAGGGAGGATAATATGGGGTACCTAGTGAGGTACCCATGGGGATAATAAATGTGATGTGGACATAATCATGGAATAGGCCGAATTGGTAGTTGATGGGTAATAAATAGGCCCACTATGTAATTAAAAGGAAATAATATGATACTAGGGGGTTGTTGGCATAGACCCCAAGGAATATGAGAAAGTATAAATAGACACGAGTATCATTGTAGTTGGAGATGTGTTGGATTTATTATTTTGTAGCAATGATGGCTTGTGGAATGATTCCTTCCATAAGGAGTATTTGATGGTGCTACCTTACCTTAAGGATTCTTCTCTATATTCTTGGTTGTTTATGGTGTGATTGTTTTGGTATATTATGATTTTTTATGATTTATTCTCTCTTATATCTATAAATGTTCACTACAAGTTGTATCCGAGAAATGCATGGAGATGTCAAAGTAGTATGAAAAAGACATGGATCCCAAGGAGAAACCAATATCAAGATTGAGGATAAAAGGCCATAGTTGGACCCCATGTCCACATTTCGCTAGGATGGATGGATGCTCATGCATGGTACCAATTAACTGCATTTCTTAGTAGCTCATATTATATGGCTTCTTCCCATGTTTTAGGGAAAAAACATGCAAATAGGATGGAATGCAATGTACCTAGGAAGGATAATCTAGGGTACCTAGGGAGGTACCTAAGGGGATAATGAATGTAATGTGGCCATAATCATGGAATAGGCCCACTTTTTAATTGATGGGTAATGAAGAGGACCACTATGTAATTGAAAAAAAATAATATAATAATAAGGGGTAGTTGGCATAGAACCCTAGGAATACTCATGAGAAAGTATAATACATATGGGTATCATTGTATTGGAGATGTGTTGGATGTATAGTTTTGTAGCAAGAATGGATTGTGGAGTATTTGATAGTGTTACCCTACCTTAATGGTTTTTCTCTATATTCTTGTTTGTTTATGGTGTGATTGTTTTGGTATATTCTAAAGTTTAAGGGATATTTCTGAAGTTTTATGGTTTATTATCTCTTATATATATCATGTTTCACTACATGGTTTGAGTGGTCACTATTAGCTCTGGAAGGTTGGTGCCACTAGACTACTTGTTTCCCCCCCAACACTCTTCTTCCAATGAGTATTCAGAGTGGGGGGAACATGCTCTTGGATGAACATGGTGGGTGGTACATTTTGAGTACTCACATGTTGGACAAGAGTTGAAACTAGTTGAGGTGAGGGAGGGGGGTTTCATAGTGTAAGGTACCATGCAAAAAGCTCTAACTTCATCCCTACAATGTTTAATGCAACCATATTAGGGGTTCCAACTACACTTGGGGGAGGAAATAGGAAAGGAATTTCTTTGATAGGTGATCCCACCAAATAATTACCTATCATTAGAGGATGATCATGACTATTAATGGGTTGAGAAGAGGACTCACCAAATGTGATAGAACACATTTGTTATGTCCTTTTAGGTGGAACAAATGATGGTGATCTAGAAAAAGTACCAAGTAATGAGGGATATTTAAAAATTCCTAGACCAAATTTGGTGAATGAAAGCATGGAGTGATTTGCTTCAAGAGTTGGTAAAACATTTCCAAGATTAGATGGTGACTTAGGATCAAGATACATAGGTTGATTGAGCATCACAACCTTTAATTGATAGGGAAACATCACGAGACAAAAAACCATAGATGCAATGAATTTCATGGCATACATATAACTACGTCCTAACAAAATGTTATATTCAAGTTGGGCATATACAAGTTCAATTCCAATCAAGATAGTTTTACTAGCGAGTCCAACGAGAATGTTTTGAAAAAGTCATTGTGGTTGGGAAGGACAACCATAATATGCACAAAGGGTCATAAGTGATGGTATCAACTATGAAAAACATAACTTTTTCCAAATATTAGTGGACACAATGCAAGTAGATGACCCCTCATCGATAATACAATAGTGAATAATCATGTTTTTAATGGTTACTGCTACCTTAAATGCAATGTATGAAGGAAGATGAGATTTTACCCAATCTAGATAAAAAATGATTAATCACGCATCGAATGGATTGGCTGCATAAAAATATGACAGGAAAGAATTTCATTGTAAAGGGTGATTTTGAAGAACCTCTAAAGAAGACGTCACGATAAGAGACTATGCCAAATATTCCACAAAACTATAGTTATGGGAAACTCTTTCATTGGGATTACAAGAAATGTGGCGAAAATGCACCTTTGGTACCTTAGGGGTGGGGTCAACACTTGGATGAGGTATTTGCAAGGTCCATTAGTTGGGGGTGGGTCATTCTCCTTATCAAGAAGTGTATGTTCAGGGGACGTACCATATTGTTTTCTCCGCATTTGAAGGTTGACTTCTACAAAGTTCATATAAATGTTTTGGAAAGCACAATCTCTAGGAGGGTTAGATATAGATGGTTGATTTAGGTGAGGTGGAATTGGTTGTGTTGTGACTAACCTTTTGGGGGGGAGGTGTTTTACAACACGATGGGTTGGGAAGGAGGAGTCAATGTAGTTTGAGTACTTGTTTGACCTTGAGAGGAATTGGTAGACTCTCATTTAGTTGCTTCTTCTCACAACTAATGAGATTTTAGTAAGAGTGGAGAATGATCAGTGTAATGTACATAGACCCCACAAAATGAACAAGGATGGTTGGTTCTCAATTGAGGATTCTTTCCTTACTTGGGAGGATGATTGGAAATCTAATTCAGATTTTTGGGATTTTGTTTTCCATCGGTATCGACATGTTAGTTAGGGGAATCACCCCCAACCCCTTGGTACTGGTTCTCTTTATTCTTCCCCTTATTATTGTTAGAAAAACAGGACCGCGAAGCAATAAAATAAAACAAATGCAGAAACAAAAACACAGAAGACACACAATAAAAGAGAGACACAGATTTACGTGGTTCACCCAGTGTGGGCTACATCCACCAGAGAAATTGCCAGGTCCTTCCTTTATTATTATCCAACAAATGAAGGGATACAACCTACAACAAAACCCGCTGTAACTTCCTCTTCTTTCTCTC
>ML793622.1:222778-243652 GCA_009831015.1 Picea engelmannii | reverse complement strand
CCTTCTAGGGCAAAAAACCCTAACATAATCTCTACCGTTAGATCTGCGACCTTATAATGAACGGTCCAGATTTACAATGAAATTACAATATACTTTTATAAGGCAATTTTTGCTTCGGGGGCTTCGCCCCCGAACCCCCGCTAAGGGCCCGCTTGCCCCCAGACTCCCCAGCCCGGGGGATGGACCCCCCGGACCCCGCAGATGGGGTACCCCCCCTCTGCACTCCCCCGCGTGGAAGAGTGTACATACTTATGGGGTGTAAATACTTCATGGGGTATAGACACGGTTGAAAGCAAAGGACCTCTGCATCAGGAAGATAATCAGGCTCCACAACCAACAATTATTATTATTATTATTCTATTGTGCATGTTGAGGGTTGTGTGCATCTTGTTTGGCATATACCTATATTTGGGGAGTAGGCATAACTTGATTCGATGGGGTTGTGGCATAAGAACATATGGTCCTAGGGGTCCTAGAGGGGGGGAAAGAAAATGAAATAAGGATTATAGGGTCATGGAGCCACATATGAAGTAGAATCACCACTGCACAAAGGGTCATTTACATCAAGCTATGAAGGAGGGACGAAATGTGAAAAAATAGCTCCCACAAGGGAGGAGGTATGCGATTGATTGTAAGGATTACAGGGCACATGAGGGTGCCCGTGTGAAGGTAGAGAAAACTCAGGGTGCTCACCATCATAGTGGTTTTTGTATATATTATTTCTAGTAGGGGCTGACATATGACCATATGGAATACAAGTAGATCCAATCAATCTTATGACCCCATTTGTGGCATGGGATGCCCCTAACTGATCCCATTAGGTTGAATCAGAATGAGGGGCATCACGATTTATAAAATACAACTAACCTAATTGAGCATATATAAAATTTTATCGTTGAGCCTTTATGATGGATTTCTCCTTAGTTTAATCCATAGTTGATGCAACATCCATATATATGGTAGGAAGAAGGGATTTCATAAATTAATCTAAAAAGATGGAGTCATCTAACTTAATCCTACATAAGCTCCTTCTTCAATGCCCCTCATGGATATGGTCCATAATATGAGTGGTTTTGCTCTGATGACACAAAATAAGGACCTCGACTCTCTCATTATATCTAATGAGCAACTGAAAATGGGTTAGGAATGTTGTCACTTCAGACACAAAATAGGATGTGACATCAACGATGGTTCAATATACCATTTCATCGCAACTCCAATGAGAGTGCGTTGAAACAAGTGTAACTTAATGGAACCATCAATGATGTTATTGGAGGAACACCATAGGTTAAAATACATGATGTGGTTACATTAGTCTTCTCCAACATATCCGTCAAATTTGGATATATCCATGGGTAGCTTGGTAGGAATACGAGGCCAAGTGGGGTTATGTTAGATAGGATTGTTGGTAAGCCTATTCAAATCTGTGAGATTTAAACTAGCCATAAATGGGAGGTTAAGTGCATGATTTACATTGGCATTGATATTAGGGTTATTTTTGGCCATATTGGCAGCTAGAATTATTGGTGGGGTAGATGCACCAAATCTAGACAAGAATGAACTAGACTCGAAAGGGCTCTATTCAAACAAACTCAGATGTGAAGATGTAGGTGATGAAGGTTGGTTTTGTTTTATTCTCTCACACTAAGTGAGATAAATAATATGCATATGGATACCAAGAATGAGCTGTAGGCTCATAAGTCTACGAGAACACCTAAGGAAGATGGGAGGTGCAATATTGACTAAGTGGTAAGTTTCATCAATAAGAGTAATATCCCCTAAAGATTAGTGAAGGTCAAAAAGTAAATTAATTTAATTCAAGAAAGAACTTAATTGGACTTAAGTGAGAAGTTGGTGCATTGTATTCCAATAATGTAAAGAATTGAGGTAACAAAAATTCACCCTAGAAAAGAAAAATTTCAACCAACCCAAAGGTGGTGCTACTAAAAAAAGTGAAAGAACCAAATAAAAACTCTTCCAAATGTTTCTTATTAAATGATATTCATGTCCACCATGCTAAACAAGTAACGAGTCAAATAAAGGCCTTTCAAACACTCGAACTGATGGGAGATGAGGTCCACCAATAAATTGAGGGAAGGTATGAAAAAGATAGTCATAGTGAAAGACATTGGGAGAAACTATAGTCGTCTAACAAATATCCTTCTTAGGTGCCCATATTTCTGCTAGAGCCTCCTAGGTAGGAACTTGGAGAAAGGCCACTGTTGTAATCTAAGGAAAAGTTTGAGAGTGTTACCAGTAGTTCTTTACACACATAAACATATATGATACAACACTATATATACACACACATAGAAATACATGGAAATATACACAAAGTAGCGGGATAACCAACAATATGCCCTTTATTATGTATAAGAACAACAAACCTTTTATTTGTTACATAGTCACATATATATACTTGTGTCTACAATTACCTATCAGTTACAACTTCTTAACTACTTTGGTCGGTCAACCCTAACTGTCTGTTCGACCAACTCATAAACTCGACTTATGCAGTTGAATTTTTTGGTCAACTAGTGGGTCTAGTCGGCAGGGCCGACTAGCCCCTACAACATCTCCCCTCTCCTCTACACCAATTTTTTTTAATTGTGTTAAGAAGCCTAATTTATCTGTTATGGGGGCATCTTGCACTAGGGTCGATTCTGGGTTGAATTTTTCCTCTGCTTGTTGTGTCTTATCCATGATTTGGTCAAGGTGCATGATTGCATTGTCTGTCTCCATTTCGACCTTCTTCCCCTCTCACATCCATTCTCTTTCCCGTTGTGATAATTCTAGCTCCAATTCTTTCTTTCTTGTGCTCTGATTTGCCAGAGCCATCTTCAATTTTGGATAATTTGTCATATATTTTGTTTTCTTTAAGTCCACGATCACTGTCTTTTGGGATCTTGTTTTGCTGTAGATTGAGGAAAAATATAAGGGCCAATTACTTACTACAATATTTAACACGATTACTTGTTTGGTTTCCCATTTTAGACTTTGTCAAACCTCCTTGAATTTTACATGTTTCACTTGGAGGATCGGTGTTGTTTGATTGGTCGTTATATTTTGGTTGGCTATCATTATTTGTTTATGTAGCTACTTCATTTCCCTATTTTTCTCTTGAGTTCCCAGATTTCCTGTTGACTTTGAGCATTTGTTTCGACCACTACGTCGACTACTCCCTTGAATGCTTCCAAGGGGTCTATTTCTTCTGTCATTTGTTTTGTGCTAATTTTTTCCTTTACCAATGTCATATAACCTTGTAATACCTCTTTCTCTTTATCTTTTCTCTCTAGAAGTTAGTCTTCGTCCTTCATGGATCTTCTCCACTCGCTTGTCAATTCTATTATGAATTCATTGTAGAGGTCAAATATTTGAGCGTTGGATGCTATCGACATGTCAAATACCATTTCTATGGTTGGGTCGGATGACCCGACTAGTTTGAATGTTGTGAAGGTAATAACCTTAGAGGTGGTATATTTTATTTTTGTTGTCTTTTTCTTCTTCTTATTCATTTTCTGTTATTCTTTGTCTCCATATTTATTTGCATCTTTATCCTAATCTTTACCAAACTCTTCCCCTTTATCTTTTCTATATATATATAAGGTCTTCCTCAGTATTTCCCCCTTTGTCTTTCTGCATGCTATTTCCTAGGTTTTCCTCACCATTTCCCCTACATTTTCATTCTTATCTTGGCCGTCCGTGTCATCCTGATCCCTATTTTCATTATTCTCAAGGAGCGATGATTGATCTTTATGTGGGATATCTAAAGGAGGGCTTGTTTTTTCAAGAGTTCCCTTTCCAGTATTCCTCTCCCCAGTCTCTACTTCATGCCCCTTATCTTTTTTATCCTTTCACTATTCCTTTTCGGCTCCCTTTTCGATCTCCTCAGGGATTTCAAATTCATTTGTCAACACGGTTATAGGCTCATTGCCAACTAATTTTTGTGATGGAAATGTGTTCTCTAATCCTTGATTGTTGACTTCTCCATGTCCTTCAATGTCTTTGTGTATTTGTTCCTGACTCCTTTCTACATATATGGTTAGGTAATTTGACTGATTTTCTTCATCCTTATCATATTTTTATTGTGTTGAGTCAAAGCAGGTCAAATTACCTGTGTGATTTTACTCGACAATATGTTGCTCTATTCTTGCACCATTTTTCATTGTCGCTTCAAATTTTTTCGACCCAGAGTGGTTTGTTTTTCCTTACTCGCTTCCAATGGGTGCCCTATCTGAGCAATCCAATATTGTGTCTTCAAAAGATACTTGACGATGTCCTTTCCTTGTTTTCTTTTGTTGCTTGGGTGCTTTCTTTATTGATGCTTATTCTTCAATGATCATGACATGGATGACAGGTGGTGATTCTCTAGTTAGGTTGATCGTGCTTGTCCTTGTTCTTTGTCTCTTTGGGACATGATTAGTGCTTGGGTTTGGTTGGTTTATTTTCTATCGGAGCCCTATAAGATGGTTTGTTTAGACTATATTGTCCTCCTATTGTTCCTCCAACATCTGTTTCTTTTGTCATCTTGTTTCAACGTGCTTGTGGAGAGGAACTTTAACTTTCTATGATTCGACAGATTTTTCTTTTGTATTAGTCATGGATTCCTTAAATGTGGGCCTGATGCTTGATTGCAATATCTTTCTGGTGGTGGTTGCATCCTGTCAAGACTATTTGTCCCACTAGGCTAGTTTATTTGTAACATTGGCAATTTTTCTTTCATCAGAGGGTCGTCGAAATTTAGTGAAGTGTCCGACTTGAACACTTCACACCAAATGCACTGAATATTTGTTGGAGCTTCCCCTGGGTCGACTGCTTTACCTTTTTCTAATATTTCATGTTGTTTTCTCTTTACAAGAGTTTGTTTTGTAGGGGTTTCTTCCTGCATCTTGAGGTCTTCTACAAATGGAATATTATAGAGTGAAACTTCTCTTTCCTCTTCCTTCTTGGTGTATGTAAGTGGTGTTACTAAGGTCAAGATTTCCTAAAGCACTTATTGTAGAATTTCAGTTTCATACCCCATTTGTCTTTCTATCTCTTGGAATTTTGTAGCCTTGTCGGTTGATACTCTAGGTCTTTTAGTGTTGGTGCCAACTGAACCCCACACCAAACCTTAGTGTTGTTGATATTTAACTGGATATGAGAGCTTGTTAACACCCGATGAACTATTTGTTTGTCCCTCCATCTATTATATGCATTTTTTAGATTGATGACTCGATTTCTGAACATCTCGTCGACTAAGAGGGAGTCTGATGAACTGACGATGCCTCGTGTGAAAACCTGCAATTTTCCATGGATGGAACATCATTTACAATGAATTTAGGCTCCCCGAATGGAATGACTTGGATTATAGAAATCCAAACCAGTAGGTAAGGGAACTCTATTGCTCGACTATACTCTTGAAATTCCCTGCAATTTCTTTTTATAATCTTGGCAAGGTGTTCTGCCTAGTTGAACACCTCACCTTTTTGGAGGATCTATCCTATAACTTCTAGCATTGTGAGTTTTATGTTATATTCCTGGACTATGACAGTGAGCCTGCGACATTGAAACACATGGACACAATAATACAATTCCATTTATCTCTTAGTTATTCTACTTTATTAATAAGTAAACCCTTGGATTTTTTTGCCAATGTCCATCTTGTAAGGAACTGTATCCAGTCGGTCGAGTTGAGGGTTTTGGGAACTAGGCCCCCTCCATCCGGTAACCCTTTGGTGTGATTTATCATACCTCCCATGATTTCGACAGGATAATCTAGCCAAAGGTGGACATTGTGGTACTGACCAACAAGGAATTTTGTTGCTTCTTCTTTCCAACCCCCAAGCTTTGCAACCTGTGGGACCCCAAAGAAATGTAGTATTGTGATTTTCTCTAGGAAATCTATCTCCTCTTTCCACATGTCAGCCTCCATGCCCCATGCCATGAAATTCTGCTAGTGCTTGGCCCAATCAATTTCTTCTATTTTGGCCCCTTAGATATTTTTCATTTGAGCTTCAAGTTTTATTGTTGTGGCTTTGTCGAACTTTGCCTTTGTTCTCGGCTCCACCAAAGATTATTTCACTTGTCCTTTCATCCTTGGAATGATTTTAGGTTGATGTTGGCTAGACAAGGAATCTAGGTTTTGAATTGTCAGAGTTGAGTGCTTGGATATGAATTCACCACTTTGTATGCTCAAATGCTCTGGAGTAAACAGTAAAGAAGCAAATTCATATGCATCTTCAATATTTATAGGTGGGAGGTTAAGTAGTGAATTAAATTCGGCCAATGGTGTTTTTGATTCACTCATGTTTCTACTTATGATCAACGTAATCTCTAGTTCATGTGAGGGGAAAACTACATCAATGGAAAAGTCATAGTCAACCTTGTCCCGCCAGGCATTAATTGCATCAGAATAATCATGTTGGTTGACTCTTCCAACTGAGTGGATTTTGTTTTCTTGGTGAACTAGTCCGAATTGGTCGAATTTTGTTCTTTGATTTATTTGGTTGATCTGGTTGGGTCGGTCCTCTTAGTCAACCTAATGTCTGCAGTTGAATCGACATACCACGTTGGGTTTTTTCCCTTTGTCGACTTAGCTTGTGTTTGTTTTTCTAGATCCGTGTTATTTATGTCGATCAAATGAATGATAGTCATGCTCGTTTGATATATAATTTCCACGCTTGCTTGATTTATAATTTCTTTGCTTGCTTGATTTATATTTTCCTCACTCACTTGATGTGGGGTTTTCTCACTCAATTGACTTGGATATTTCTCGTTCACTTGATTTTCTTGCTCGTTTGTTCAACATTTGATGGAGGTCTTGTTTCGGCATTGAAATTTCTCTAGAATTTTGTTTCTCTTCTCCAAGTATTTGTTGTGCTTTCCAAGTACTCTTTTCTCTCTTTATCTTGAGTACATTGTCTTGAAGGAGCGCTTCTTGATGGTTCAAAGTCGGTAATGGATTATTAAGTCACTTATTTTATTATTTCGTAACATATTATTTTATTGATTTCATTGATATACCTTTCTTTTATTTTGTGTCTTACTTTATTTTCTTTTATTTTTTATTTATTTATAATTTTTTTTACTCAACCTAGGCTGACCCGAGAGGTTTTTGACCTAGTCGGATCTCGCTGGCACCCTGAGGAGGTTTTCACCAATGAGAATTTTGAGTATGATGTATTATATATATTTTTTCAGTCGGGCCCCATTAACCAAATTTTGAAATGGGTACCCTTGCAATATTCTTAGCTGAACTATTCAGGTTGGTCAGATATCCTTGACAACATAGGGACCCAACTTGGAAGTTTTGAGTTTTCCAAATTTTCCTTTGATCCAATTGTCATACATCAATACCAAATCTCCCATTTTTATGTCTTTTTTCTTTAGGTGTCGATCATGCTAGGATTTTTGTTGGTGCTTTTGAGATTCTTGATGTTGCTGAGCTAACATTCTTTCTTCCTCCAATTTGTTGAACTAATAGAAGCATTGTTTTGTATTTAAAGTATTGTCATATCTTAGGACAGATGCCACCCTTTCTGCATTTTCCTAGAAGTGTAATGGAATTACGACTTCCTAACCTTACGCACTTGTTATTTCCCTGATGATGGGTGGATATTCCACTCAAAACGTTGGATGTTTTGAAACTCGATACATAGTTTTATCCAAAAAATTCTACAACATTATGATCAACTGTGGAAACTTGCATACTCAAGTTTGAATGGAGTATGACTAGTCAACATTTTGTAAGCAGTCTAGTATGCCCATAGTACTACAATAACCTTATCATCCCAACATCCCTGTCGATCCCAATTTTTTTTGTTAAGCCCTTGTGAAGTGTTTTGTTGAAGGAATCGACTACACCATTATCTTGTGGATGATAAGATCTTGTTTTTCTGTGGTCGATCATGAAAATTAAGTAAGATATGTATTTTCCCATTGACCATTTGCATTCCCCGATCGTAGACTAAATTTTGGAGGAAACCAAATCTTGTTACTATGTTTTTGTATATAATTTAGTTGTTGCTTATTTTGTACAATTCTTGACAGTTCCACTTCTTCCCATTTTGTTAGGTCTTTGACTGTAGTAATGATATAATTCAAATATGTTCACTTGGTTCTCTTTGGGAATGGACCCACAAAGTTAATTGCCCATATTTCAAATGGTAACCTAGGATTTACCAAGTGTAGGGGAATTTCATTTTTCCAAAGAGGTCGACCCATCCTCTGG
The DNA here is from genome assembly GCA_009831015.1 of Picea engelmannii. NCBI lineage: Eukaryota > Viridiplantae > Streptophyta > Pinopsida > Pinales > Pinaceae > Picea > Picea engelmannii. The sequence goes on along the minus strand of ML793622.1, from coordinate 235,440 downwards.
CATTTGTCACATTTCTTCACTTGTTCTTGATATTATCTATGTAAATTTGGCCACCAAAGGCCCACTTGAAGTATCTTTCGGGTTGTTGTGTTGACTTGAAAATGTCCTCCTGCAGGGCCAACATGAGCCTCATTAATTATGTTTTCTCTTTCATGTTCCAAGGCACATCTTCTTAAGATATCATCACTTTCTACCTTATACAAGTATCCATTCGTGAGAGTGAATGGTGTTGCTTTAGTGCTAGAAAATTCTTTTTATTTATCGGAATATCATTTAGGTTCTTCCTTTCCTCTAATTTTCTTTCCATTTCTTCTAGCTCTTTGGGAGTGGTTTTGACCCAGAATAAATGTGCATCAAGTAAATCATCATCTATCCCTATCACATCTTCTCCTGTTTTGAGTCAGGATAGGTGATCTAGGTCGACATTCTTTTTTCCTATTTGGACTACTACATTGAAGTTGAATCCCTGAAATAGTAGTAACCATCAACATATTTTTCCTTGGTGGACTAGTTTGTTCACTAGGTACTTCAGAGCTTGATGATTTGTGAAGAACATGAATATTGAATTTTCCAATGAATAATGTCAAAATTTATGCAAGGAGAAGATCATAGTTAATGCTTCTTGTTCTGTTGTCGAATAGTTTTGTTCTACTTGATTAATTTTACGACTGGAATATGTGTTGGGATGGTCAATCATATCATCATATGGCTGTGCTATAATTGATTCCACAACAACATTGGATGGATCATCATGGATGTTAAATTTTCTTGTCCAATCTAGAAATTGTAGTATCGATGCTTCTATCAATTTTTTTTTTAATAACTCAAAGGATTCGTTACACTCCTGTCTCCAATTGATTTTGACTTCTTTTCAGAGAAACTCGTCCATTGGAAATGTAATGTCGGAGTAGTGACAAATGAATTTTCTATAACACCTTTTATGTCTAAGGAAGATTTTGATTTGTTTTTTATTTATCGGTGGCTTCAAGTTGAGGATTACTTTTGTTTTTTCCATATCAACTTTGATGCCATCTTTACATACGATATGTCTGAGTAGGATGCCAATTGGAGTGGAAAAGATGTATTTCTTGATATTTAGGGGAAAATGAATATGTCAACGCCTTTCTAGTATCATCCCGAGCCATTGTATGTGTGTTTTTCAGTAAGATGTAGATTCTCCAGTCATCAAAATAGACAACCAATGTTTTATAAATGTACTCTTGAAAATATTTTACCACTATCCTCGAAAATACTATTGGTGCATTTTTCAGTCCAAAAGGCATCACCCTATATGCAAATGATCCAAATTAAGATACAACGGTCATTTTTTCTTAATCCTCCTTTGAAATTGGTACTTGGTTATATCCAAAGAATCCATCTACAAAGGAATAACATTCATGCCCAACAAATTGATTGATAATTTCATCTACGTACGACGCCAGGAACATGTCGATTATGGTTAGCTTATTTAGTCCTTTGAAATCAACACATATTCTTAATTTTTTTAGGTCGTTCCTTTTGGGTTGCACCACCATTGGATTTTCCCATTCAGATTTGTTGATGGGGTAAATAATGCCAGTAGCTAGAATTTCCTCAATCTCTTTTTATATGGTGGGTTTGTATTTGTCAACTAATTTTTATGGTAATTTCTTGATAGGATTAAACCCAGGGATGAGGTCAATTTTCATCTTGACCATCCCTTGTACCAGTCCTTTTAGATCCTTGTAGTTGTGAGCAAAAACATCTTCGTATTCGCGCAACAGGTCGACTATTTCTGTTGTTTTCTTATCCAACTAGTAGTCACCTATTCTTACCATTTTTGGTCAACCATTCGTCGAGATGTCAAATTCTCTTGTTTTATTTCCTCATACATACATTCCGATGCTTTAGTCCTCTTTATCTTCCTTAGATACTGAGTATATTTTCTTTACATAGTTGTATACTCTGGGGCAATGTTTTGTCCATTTAAAGCTTTGTCCCGACAAACTTATGTTTTCCATGTCTACCCGATGAGCGCTTATATTGTCTTGATCCTGAGTCGACACGAAGTTGCAAGTCAGCATCGACCTTGTGTAGACTTTTGCCTTGCCTCTTTTTTGCATTTAATTAGGGTTTGGTTTCTCGAGAAATTTCTTTATTTTTTGCGTTGCCTCTTGAATATGTGCCTCTTTTGGAATGAATTCAAAATCTCTTATAAAATTTTCCTTTATTTCATTCCAATTAAATGTATGGATACATACCTCTTAGATTTTGTATCACTTATGTGGTATGTCATCCAATGTGTTGGGAAACATATGTGTCTACATTCTTTCATCCTTGTATCCCACTCTTTCCCATTCATTCTCACACTGGTGAATGCGAGCTACTAGGTCAAACCCAATTTTAAAGGTCATGATGTCAACTCTTGCCGATAACTTCTTTCCACCAAATAATTTGACACAATATAATGTAACGGTAATCCATGTTTATAGGAAGGGGGAATGATTTTACCACCATTGGAAAACTTGACCAATGAAGGAATCTACTAGGATTTGTACTCTTCCCTATCCTCCGACTATTTTTTATACCTCATCCACATGGACTGAAGAATAATTTGTTTCATTGAATCACAGGGGGGGTTTTGGTTTTTGTGTTGGTCGGAATAAGAGCTAACATATGTTTCGTCTTTTTCATGAAAATCATAGAGACTGCTTGTACCAAAAAACATGCTCTCAATCGCTTTATCAAAATTTCCTATATTGACCAACATTCCTTTTATTGGGATTCATAATTCACTATCTTCCAATTATAAAGTTCTGTGTCCGAGTTTTGTCGCATTGACATCAAGGTTTTGAATAAGATTTCTCCTTCTGCATTTGGTTTGACATTATCCTTCTGCTCATTCATTATCTGGTATAGTTGGCGAGCCTCCTGGTATTCTTCCCATGATTCTATCTATGGTTTTCCTTCTTTTGAATCTAGGGGTATGATTATTTTTCTACTGCTTCCTTTCAACTTGATACTATCTCTTTCCAAGGAGATAGTCACTTTCATGTTCCAACCCCATCATCTTCCTACTAATGTTGGGTATGCATGAATACCTTCAACCAGATTGATTACTTCAAAGTTGACCATCATTGGAATCCCCATTATATATGTTTTGACATTTTTAAGTGTGCCAATTGGTTCAATGAATCTTTGATCAACTAGTTTTAATAAATTCATCATTTGAGCTAGCAGGGGTCTTCCAAGTCGATTCCATGTCTCCCAAGGAAGAATATTTACTTGTGATCCAAATTTGTCTATGACTTGTTTAATCATATGTCTGTTGATATTGATGTTTACTTGGGGATCATAGTTTTTCATGTGTTTTTCCCGTGACAATTGTCGAAGATTTTTATGTGGTCTTTGATCCTCTTTATATTCTTTTAAAATGTTCAGTAGGTCGATCAAGCACTTGATCAACTAGTTTTCCTTTAGTAGTTGGAGAAATTCATCTAAGATAATGTCTAAAGTGTTTTGATGTCCTCCCCTATTTCCATTTAATTTGTCCTGGTCGATGTTTTTGAATAATTTCAACACTTCTCGCATAATCTTTTCTTCTTGTTCTAGGTTGGGGTACACATTTCGATATACCCTTTATCAAGTTGGTGATTCTCGATAAATGTCTTCACCCACACCTAATCTGGTTACAACATGGGGATTTTTTTACTTTAATAGTTCTTTATTAGGAACAATGTGTAATAGGTTCACATTTTTTTTGTTCATAACTTTCTCCAATACTACTGGGAAGTCTTTGAGTGAGTGATCACCCACTCCACAAATTTTGCAGAATTTGAGGTCGATTCTATCTTTAATAGGGTAGTCGGGGATTATATGGTCATATTTCCAACAATTAAAATAATAAAATCATCCCCGACCATGTCCTAGACCTATTTGACTGCGTCCACCTCTATATCCTCCTCTTCCTTGGTAGCCCCCATGACCATGACCTCTATATCCATTTCCTCCTCCTTGGTCAACATTCTGGTCAGTAGTTTTCATGTGGTATATTGAATGAATATTTACTTTTTTTTTCCCATTTAGCCGACATTCTTGTGTAGAGTGATTATTCTCTTCGCAAATGTGACACCATTATGTTATGGAATTTCTTAGATTGTGTGGGCAGTCCATGGTTGCATGATTTTTCATACATTGGAAAATATCACATAATATTTCTATTTGAATATGTCGGACGGTTGGATCCAATGCATCGTTGAATTTACAATATTCTTTTGTGTTCCCTTCACTAGAGAAAATGGTGCACCGGAGTTTGTTTCGTGCAATGGACATGTTTTTTAGAGACTATTGCAGCACTTCGAGTTTTTCTTCTACCATTTTCTCCATTGCTGATGAAGTCGACAGTCCTTCATCATCTGTCTCTATACGCTGTGATTTTTTTAGAGAATTCTTACATGTTTGAATGTCGTAAACCTGTAGCGGAGCTCTGATTTTCTGTAGCAGTCTTGCTATGTACCACTGGATGAGGAGTTTTTTGTCTATGATATAAGGAATTTGACTCAGTAAATATTTGAATCTCTTATCATATTCTTGAACAGTTTCGCCCAGAATTTGCTTGATTTCTTTTAGCTTCTTCCTAGCTAGGTGGCTGATGTCTTGAGTCTTGAAAAATGTGAGGAAATTTTACTTTATATCCACATTTGACCTTATTTGGTTATCTGTAAAGTTCATGAACAAGGTGAGGGCCCTGGCTTGAAGAGAGACATTCAATTGCGCCATTTTCTTAGCTTCATCTGTGATGTTGGTTGTGTCCCATAATTTCTCACAAATAAACCAATTTTGTTTGGGATCTATGTGTCCTTCGTATATGGGTGTGTAATTGATACCCATTGTATTTTTCTTGGGGGGTTTAGAAACTAGGATTATCGCAAGAGTTTGATTTTTCTTATTTCGTATAGGAATCAAATGGGAAGTTGATACGATTTTGTTTGAGGGGTCAAACTGTGAATGTTTGACTCGACTAGTACAATATGCTACTGATATTCAGTCAAATCATATTCCAATGCTAGTTGAATTTGTTCTCCTACATGGATTATGTCATCTATTTGACAACCCTTGTCTATATACTCGATGAATAATTCTCTAGAAGGTTGCATCGATTCATTTTTGTTCTTTGTTGATTTGGATTATTCCTCAACAATTAAGTTCGGTAAGGGGGTAGAGTCCGTGAGATATCTTGTATGGAGGAGTATATCCTCTACTTGATTTTGATTAGTTTCTTGTGCTTCAATCAGAAGTGTATCTCTTATGTGACCATCTCTATCATCTTTGCACCACACCTTTGAAGATTGGTTATCAATATGAAGTATTTCATAGAGGAAGTTTGTAATACACAGGCTAGGGATTCTAGGAGAATGTTGAATCTCAGGTCCCGATTCATCAATTTCCATACTATCAACTATGTTGATTTCTTGATGGGAGCCACTGGCTCTCTTGCTCAACTGCAAACTCACATCCCTCCTAGGAACCTTTGAGGTTGCTTCTATTTCCAAGTTTGGTCAGATTCCACTTGACTCAAACTACTCACATGCTCCAATGATCTTCCACCCCCAGGGGTGTTTACTATTCAAACTTTGGGGATCCCTCTCATTTCGAATCTCTAATCACCTATTTTTCCTTTTATCCCACTCCAATTTCTAGATGTTAGTTGAGGGTTTATGGATCTGCATATGTCGTACAGTCCACCCTCTTGATTATGACGCATGTCTAATTTCAATTATCTTCCTCCTTGCTTCAAACATTATCTATTTTGGTGCGGTCAACTCAGCTAATAGAATTTCACGGATCATCGAACCTCCCACCGCTAGCCCAACTTACTCGAATTCAGTGGTATTAACCATTTTTGTTGTTCTCATTTCTTCAGGAAGTAATCCCAGGCTTCACATGTGTCTTTGCGATTAGATTCTAAGAAATATTCCCACTTGTACTTCTTTTCTTGCCAATTTTAATTTGGTGGAGGATTACCCAAGATGGGTTGATATCCAACAATGTCTCCAACTCCTTTGACTAGTAAAAATTTGTGCAACAGGGACATAATAATATAAAGAAAATTGTCGTGCAAGTCGGTATAAAATTTGTCTTTTATAGTTTCGACTGATGGTCTATCCTTGATTTATTGTTCTTCGATGTAGTCGTGGAAAATTATTTCGGACCACTCATTTAAAATTTTCCATCTTCCATTTTTTATTTTGAGCATTAACTATTCATTTGGAGTGAGCTTGTGTTAAATTTAGAGCCGCTATTAAGTTCTTTTCAATTTACTAGACAATAATAACATAAGCAGGATCATTGAAAGAAACACAATCACAAGGTACATAACATTTATCCTAGGAAACCCTCATGGGGGAGAAAACCCAACAAAAACTTGCTTAATATAGATTGCCAATACAATGCAAGATAATAAACCAAACACTATAGAATATCCAAGATTGAGCAATGCGCCTCTCTCTCCTTCTTCCGAAAACTGCAACTTCCTTCAAACTTGCGCACTAGATGAGTGACTTGAGTGAGTGAACAAATGAGGAACACTCCTCACTTATTTATACTAGCTGGCAGGCACTAGGGAGGTGTCTCTTCATCAAGCAGGGCTGACCTCTTCACTTAGTGGTTATAACCACTTTAATTAGGGTTGGGGGGTGACTTATTAATTAGCATGATATAATTAGGGTTTGACCAATCCACAAAAGGGGATTTGGTCATACATAAGCCTCAACATGATCAATCCACAAAAGGGGATTGATCTATAAGTAAATGACTCAATAATAAATAGAATACTCTTTTCATTTACAATATTTCAACACTCCCCCTTAACAAGAAGGGTATTCTATTGACACAGCTCAATACAACATCATCAAGAGAGAGAGAGAGGGAAACAACAATAAAAACATCTGGAACATTGACTGACATATCTATAAATCATCAGAAGTTTTTCTCATCATCATCGTTCACAGCATGGATCTGGAGTAATATCATCATTCTCATTAGAATGAGGTTAAAGTAACATCATCATCATTTTTAGTGTGAGGCTAAAGTAACATCATCATCATCTTTAGCGTGAGGCTAAAGTAACATCGTCATCTTCTTTAACATGAGGCTAAAGTAATATAATCAACATCTTTAGCATGAGGCTAAAACATCATCATCAACATCTTTAGCATGAGGATAAAGTATCATCATCAACATCTTCAACATGAAAGCTAAAATAACATCATCATCATCTTCAACAAGAAAAATGAAATATCATCATCAACATATTTAGCATGAAGCTAAAGTATCAATAGCATGAGGCTGGGGCAACATCATCACAACGTAATCATAGCTCGAGGCTGGAGCATCATCATCACAACATCATCACAACATCATCACAACATCATCACAATAGGAGGCTAGAGCATCATCATCACAACACGAGGTTGGAATAACATCAACATCAACACGAGGCTAGAAATCATCAACACGAGGCTAGAACATCATCAACATCAACACGAGGCTGGAAATCATCAGCACGAGGCTGGACCATCATCAACATCAACATGAGGCTGGAAAAACATCAACATCTGCACTAGGTTGGAAATCATCAACACGATGTTGGAACCACATCAACATCAACACAAATCTAGAAATATTCATTACAAGGTTGGAACCACATCAACATCAGTACGAAGCTGAAAATCTTTAGCACGAGGCTGGAATCAACATCGAGATCATATGAAATAGAATGAGGTAGGTGCAAAAAAGTTTTGTGGTACTCTGACAAATCCAAAGGATCTACCCAGGAATCAAAATATTCCCTAGGATATAAACTCCTAATGGAGCTACCACATGGTACTTTGACAGACCCAAAGAATCTTCCTAGGAATCAAAAGATTCCCTAGGATATAAAATCCTAACGGAGCTACCACTACTGACAATATATATCATGTACATGCACAGGTACTCTGACAAATCGTCCTTACCAGACCTTCGAGATCTGTCCAGGGGTGATCAGTCCCCTAGGATATAAAATCTTAACTCAGATACCCGCTATTGGTCAGGATACCATAGTATAATCAACATCACTCCCCCTTTCTAGGGAGGTCCTTTCAGACTATACCAAGCTTGTCTCGAAAGTGCTCAGACTTTACATGAGACAAAGGCTTGGTCAACACATCGACAACCTGCGCATCTATGCCAACATATTGGAGCTTTATGGATCCTCTCTGCACCATATCACGAATGTAGTCATACCATATTTCTATGTGCTTCGAATTGTCATGGAACATAGGGTTCTCTATCATCTTTATGCATCTCTGGTTATCACATAGAATCACAGTGGATTCCATCTCCAGATCAAATAGATCTGTCAACAACATACAAAGCCATATGGATTCACAACTGGCGGAACATGCTGTAATGTATTCCGCTTTTTCCATGCTGAGAGAAATACTGGATTGCTTCCTACTCTGCCATGAAATCATGGCTGACCCCAGACAGAAACAACATCCCGAAGTTCTCTTTCTATCAGAAACACTTCTAGCCCAATTTGAATCGGTATAACCAGTCAGTCTAAATTCATGATATCCATTATAACTAAGACCAAAGTCCAACATACCCTTAAGGCATCTCATCACATGTTTTGCAACAATAAGGTGAACACGTCTGGGCTCTACTATATAACGACTCAAGGTGTTCACAACAAAACATATATCTGGCATGGTATTCGTCAGATAAATCAATGATCTAATTATTTGTTTGTACAACGTAGCATCAACCAATTCTGACGAAGTATCAACTAGGAGTTTCAAGTTTGTTTCCATTGGTGTGTTCATGGATTTACACTCCAATATATCAAACCTCTTCAGTATTTAAATTGCATACTTCCCTTGGTTAAGGAAGATCTTTGGGCTCTGCCAAACTTCAAGACCTAGGAAATAGTGCATCAGTCCTAGGTCTTTCATCTCAAATTCTGTAACGAGCTTCTTCTTGCAATCTGTGATGAGTTTTTCTTCTCCAATAAAGAATAAGTCATCCACATACAACAATAATATAACTAACTCGTCATTCATAAAGTTGAAGTAAAGGTTAGAATCAACTTTACTCTTGGTAAATCCCAAGCTTAATAGGAAACTATTAATTCTTTCATACCAAGCTCTAGGAGCTTGCTTCATCTCGCAGACATGAGTCTTGTATTTTTAAACCAATTTTTCACGTCACATTGTACCAAGCTGGTACACTTGTGCAGTTGCAACTTAATATGCACAATCATGTGCTAGCTCTATGTGCTTTTTGTAAAGCACCATCTGTCTCACTCCTTGAGAGTATGTCCTCTACTCTTTCTGCAACTATTCCTTCTGGAAATGGGACTTTGCACATGCAACTAATCTGAAGCTGAGAATGACTTCTCCATTCTCACTATGGTTGCTTAAATATGACAATAACTCCTCTACTCTATCACGAAAAAACTTCATCTGAAACCGAGAGTGGCTCAATAACTGATATTGAAAGATAACTCTTCTCTTTTCATGGAGGTAAATCTATATTCTATTGTAGTCATGTTTCCATGCCTCGATTGCACCATCTTCCCCTCAATTTTAAATATGAGGATTTCTCCCCCTGCATCTCATACTGTATATGAATCATGGTTGTTCTGGTTGTCTTCATGAATACTGTAACTATTTCCTCAGTTACTAGAGTAAGTGTCTCGTCATAGTCTTCTCCCTATTGGTGGGAGAATCGTCTAGACACAATTCAGTCTTTGTACATCTAAAACATGCTTGATCTGTTAGATCAATCTTATAAGTCAACACTGAATTCCCTTCTATTCTCACGAAAAAAAACCATATCCTAGTCTTTCTGATTAGCTTCCTTCTCTATCACTAAAACAAGGGAATCTTCCAAGGATTTCATGTCTCCTAGAAGTATCTGAAGCTACGATATAATATTCTTATGGCATCTGTCTCCCAGTCCTGAAAGTTGTCTCTTCATCTGATCCTTTCTGAGATCAGGCTTACTGTGAATCTTGATTTCTTTTGAGTCTACAAGGACTTCATCATCTCTTACAGGATATACTTGGTGTTGAATACCAAGTCTTAATATGAAAATATGAGTCATACTTCAAACGAGTTCAACTTCTTGTCAAGGTGGCTTCATTATCCTTTGAACAAGTCTACTGTGAGTTCTTGTTCTAATGTTTGGTCATCTTTGGAGCATTCTGCTCCTTACAATCAATCTCCATATGAGATACTTTGGATCTCAAAAGATATCTTCTTCTTCATCTTCTTTGGTACATGAATGTATATGGTCATGTACATAGTCTGCTTCATGTCTCATCTAATATGTTTCCTTCTACAACCTTCACTATAGCTTCCTCAGGGTTATCACCTATGACCTAAAACAAGGTCAACAAAACAACAAGTCAGAATAATACTCTTTTGATAATATTAATAAAACAATAGCACAAATAATCGTCACAATAGCTCCTTTAGAGCTATCACTTGTGCCCTTCTTGGAACAAATATCAAAAGTAATAAATACAATATGAAATGAGATCAACACTCTTCTAGTGTTGTGATCAAACATTTCTCCATGGTAACCTGGAACCAACACAAGAAGTTTCTCTTGGAGGAGATGCTAGTTGTATCTGGTAAATGATTACAATAAGCATTTATCTCGATATTCTCACATGCTACCAAGTATAATACTTTTCAAAGACTGCTACATCAACTATAGTGTTTACTTGTAATGAGGTAGTTATCAACTTGCCATGTGAAATTTTGAATCTTATCAACTTAGTCAATCAAACCTGGAACTTGGAGTCTTGTCCTCAAGAATGAGTGTGTTGATTTTCTTTCAAGTCTCCTTCACTCAAGATGACAAGTGCTTTCTTCATCCTGTCCTCTATACTAGGACAATATTCTATCTTGACAGACGTCTAAGTTAGAGAATAAACTCTAATCTCAATCAAATACCTTGTCTTTAATTTGACCAAGGGTTCGTATGATGTTCATAACTTCAACATACAACCTAGATGTCGAGATAATTTCATAACAAATAGATGCATATAAAATGATCAAACCTGAGGTGCATTTTTCCTTTGAACTTGCTGGATCTGAGATCCTTTTGAATCCATGACAAAAGATCCCTTCTCCTGCAAGTACCCTTTAGAATAATAATGCATTTTAACCACATGTAAGTACATACCTCTGCTAGTATCTTGCTAGGGTAAGGTGCACTAGGACAATAACACAACAGTCCCAACCCTTCACAATAAACTTTCACTGCAAATGTTACTGCAGTTGTAACTGCAACTGGTACTACAACTGCAACATCAACTTAGGGGTTTTATGAGGAAACCCTAATTTTTCAACTTTAAAATTTTAGAATTCTGATCCAGGGACTAGATGTGTTGGGTTGAGGCGACTAGGCTGGAGCTATTTGTTTTCATAAATTTCAAGTTTTACCCCTTGAAACTTTACCTACGCCATTTTTGGACTGGTACTTCTGGTACTGGTTTCTTGGTTTTCTAGTACCATCCAAAACTAGGGTTTGAATTTTCGGAGGCTCTGGCCACTGAAAAGGTGCACTCAAGGTGCCAATGAGTTTGCTAGGCTAGGGTGCACTTCCCTAGATGTTTTTTAGGATGAAATTCTCATTCAATAAAAAATCCAAATTTTCTTGTACGACAACAATGAATTTTTTGGTTACCCAATGAAAGGTGCTCTATTCAATCAAGCTCTGATACCATGTTAAATTTAGAGCTTCTATTTAGTTCTTTTCAATTTACTAGACAATAATAGCATAAGCAAGATCACTGAAAGAAACACAATCGCAAGGTACACAATATTTATCCTGGGAAACCCTCATGGGGGAGAAAACCCAACAAAAAATTCCTTAATATAGATTTCCAATGCAATACCAGGATAATAAACCAAACACTAGAGAATATCCAAGATTGAGCAATGCGCCTCTCTCTCCTTCTTTCGACAACTACAACTTCCTTCAAATTTGTGCACTAGATGAGTGACTTGAGTGAGTGAACAAATGAGGAACACTCCTCACTTATTTATACTAGATGGGAGGCGCCAGGGAGGTGTCTCTTCATCAAGCAGGGCCAACCTCTTCACTTAGTGGTTATAACCACTTTAATTAGGCTTGGGGATCGACTTCTTAATTAGCATGATATAATCAGGGTTTGACCAATCCACAAAAGGGGATTTTTTCATACATAAGCCCCAACATGATCAATCCACAAAAGGGGATTGATCTAGAAGTAAATGACTCAATAATAAATAGAATACTCTTTGCAGTTACAATATTTCAACGACTTTCACATTAGATGATTGTTTAATGTATTCAAATAATTCCTCCAGAATGGATTCTAGGAATTATCTGTGCATTTTTGTGAAGAACCGTGTGTGATATTTTTCTAACGTCATTCAAATCCTCCTTGCATAGTTTTTATGTAGTTATTAGTTTTCCTCTCCCACCATACATGGAAACATACACAAAGTAGTGGGAGAACCAACAATATGCCCTTTATTATGCATAATAACAACCAACCATTTCTCTGTTACATAGTCACACACACACACACACACACACACACACACACACACACACACACACACACACACACACACACACAC
>ML793622.1:192467-222745 GCA_009831015.1 Picea engelmannii | reverse complement strand
ACTTCTTAACTGCTTCACTATCTATTCAATCGACTCCTATACTGAACTTACACAATCGACTTGTTTGTTCGACTGGAGGGTCTAGTCAACAAGGATGACTAGCCACTAAACTACAACTTCACATATACATGCAACATGTTATCTTGTTTTCAAACTGAAATGAATCCGTCAAGGGATTTTTCATATGAAAGAGCTTAGAGACTTAATCAAAACTCTGACCCCAACCGTGGCATTATCCACTCCGAAGAGTGCACCTATTTCCAAACAAGTTTTGAGTTGTATCTGATAGAAAGGATTTTAAAGTACCCTAAAGGAAAACAAACACGTCTCAATGTATAAGGTTACGGTGAATTGTTTGGATGACTTCCTAACAACTCTAACATAACTACAAGTTTGTTTTTAGTCCTCGAGTGAGGAATTTTATTTGGTTTAATTACACTGTTGCTTCTAGGGTTGAGCTTGATGTCATGAACCAGGTATGTTTAAACTATGGTATGTGTGGACTTGTGGTTTGTACAACAAATAAATGGTTGTTTAAAAGTAACTTTAAATCAAAGATGAAAATGAAAGTGCACGAAATGAAAAAGTAACTATATCAAATACTAGAAAAAGGGTTTCTTTTTCTTTGAGCAAAAAAAGAGACCCTTTCAATTTGTTAAAAGATACACTTTTACAATCATCCAACCAAGAAAAGTTTCAAACATGACCTAAATGATGGCTAGTGCAATCTTTGAATGAAATTCAAAATGACAAAAATAACACAAAGATGATTAATACTAAAAATCTAGGGGATGTTTTTCGCAATCAAGTTACTTTCCTATAATAAAGCACTTCAAGAAACCAAAAACTAAACAATGGATTTAAATGCTAACAGATGCAAGAAAAATGAAATTGAAAAAACCTTAATATTTGCAAAGAAAATGAAGAAAACTTTAAAGGGAAAAGAATTGTTCCTTAACTAATATTAAAGTGATTTTAAGCAAATAAAAAGGAAAAATATTCCTAAAAATAGATTCTAAAATAACAATTGGAACATAAAGAGGTTAAGTTTCCAAGCATAACCCTAAAGAAACAAATATTAAGGGTATAAAACCCTTTTCTTCACCTTCAATGTCTGTGAGGAAAATTTGAAAACAAAATAAAATTTGGCAACATAATAGTAGAGGGAAAACACAGATAGATTAGAAAAATTTCAGAACTGGGACGTATGGAAAATATTTGGAAATTGAAATAGGACACAAAAATTTTCCAAAAATCCACGGTGTTTTAGTTGATCTCTGGAAAAATGTGGTCATGCGGTTTATGCAAGAGAAACAATGTAATGATTTTTTTTTGAAAAAGATAAAAAAATGTTCACAATCGAGGCCAAAAGTAAGGGTTTATAGCCCACTTCACTTGAAAACAAGTACTGCAACAAGTATAAAACAACTAAGATGCAAGAAAGACCATCCTACCATGAAACCGTAATTGGCCATACACAAAACCAAGGATGAAAACAAGGGTTTCATCCTTGATGGATTCATCAATTTGGTATTGGTGGTCTATTACCAATATGCACTAGAAAGCACCTACTTAATGGTTGTGTTTATTCAATAGAAGATAAAATGGAAGTGAACTAAAAATCTAAGTAAAGTATATCATTCCCTACTCCATCTCGCGCCAAATAAAGTAAATCAAACAACATGTATCCCATATTATCAAAGCATAAAATATAATAAAGAATGCAAAGTATTATATTAAGAATGGAAACAATAGACTTACGATAAACCACCTTACACACAACCAATGATGAAAACAAGGGTTTCATCCTTGATGGATTCATCAATTTGGTATTGGTGGTCTATTACCAATATGCAGTAGAAAGCACCTACTTAATGGTTGTGTTTATTCAGTAGTAGATAAAATGGAAGTAAACTAAAAATCCAAGTAAAGTATATCATTCCCTACTCTATCTCGTTCCAAAGAAAGTAAATCAAACATGTATCCCATATTCTCAAAGCATAAAATACAATAAAGAATGCAACAGATTATTTTAAGAATGGAAACAATAGACTTACATTAAACCACCTTAACATAGTTGAAGACGGTGGGTTCCAAAGCCACCTCAAAGGATGTTTCTTTGTCTCCTTGTACGCTCCACTCCAAGATTTAAGTGATAAATAAGTATTCCTCGATGGTAAAAAGACCTAGCCTAAGGGTGTGTCGCTCTTTCTAAAGGAATTTTGGCAGCATAACCTTGCAATGTATGCATGGATGAAATGGGTGATCTCAATGTCTTTATTTATAGGAGAATAGATGGAACTTTTCTAGATCTAACTTCAATGTGAATGATACCATTGCATTGATGAAGTAGTGGGATAAGGATAATTATTGAAGATTGGATCAAATGTTACTTTTAGAATTAATAGATTGGTAAGGTCCATTTTAGGCCACTTCGTTGTTTTTGGAAGGTGCATAGCATTATTGAGTAAAAAAAAATTTCTTTTTTTTTGTTTCTGGGGCCAATGCATGGAATTTAAACTTTGAAGTGTGTATCATGTGTGCGAAAAATGAGGCAAATGCTACACATTGGTGTTTTGGTCAAATTTGGAAGTTTGACTTGAATAATGTGGAAAAACTAAGGTCATATGACGATGGAAACAATATAAATGAGGGATACAGATTGTCAAAAGGATGTATAAGGATGAAAATACTCCTGACAAAGTAGGGGAGTGAAATTAGGTTGATAAAAATTTATATATACATGGTTTTTGCTCTTATGATTAGAAAACTATAAAATAAACTTACACTAATCATGAACCTCACCATTATTTATATATTATAAAAATAGTTACATTAATAATTTGTTTTTCTAAAACTAAAAACCATTGCTAAATCCTTAAATTACGTACATAAAAAAATTATAGTAGTCTCTGGTAGGGGTGTACCTTGAGGGAAACCAATACCCCTACCAGAGAGATTCATCATAATTGTTCATGACCATATTATCTGAGTTTTGTGAAAAACATTTACAAAGAGTCTATAAACCTGGTTAAACTACCTATGACTATCCATACTATCATTAAAACTAAGAGAGACAAAACAAACTAGAGATCAAGCATGAGAATATTGAGGTCTATCCTCTCTAAAAGCATCAACCAACATGTCAGCCTCCAAACTCTATTCTTGAGCAATTTCAATAGATTGAGGGTCATCATTAAGGATAATGGGGTTTGCACAAGCGCCTCCTGAGAATGAAGATGTCTTCTGCTACTTGGAAGTGCCTGCCTCCTCACAAACCTATGAAACAAAGATACCAATTCCAAACACCACTTTACACATGGCTTCGAAATTTCCCTCAAAAATTTAATTTTGTGGAAAATATCCTAGAGATCCACCCTTGTATTACCAAGATCTTGCATAACTAACATTTTTACCATCCAAAAAGTCTCTACCAATTTGAAAAATGTTGTCTTCCTAGTCCTTGAATAATTTGGGTCTTTAACACGACCCCCAACCTCCTGCAAAATATTCTCATCCGAGAGGGCTGCTTCTTATCTCAAACTTCCCTCTCTATCTCCTCTACCTCCCGCTTGGCTTCTATAGGGACTTTCCCCTTGAACAATTACTCGTCTTCCTAGGAATCCTTTTCACCTTTGGATGATAGAAGTGAATAATTTAAGGTTGAGATCCATCTCAACATTTCCCCTACTTTTGTCTTGCATTCTCCCATAATCCTGCCCGAGTTGCAAACTATTTTGTAAAGAGATAACCCCCACCCGAGATACCAAAATGACAACATAGGAAACGATTTATAGATAGGGATGAAGGAAATGGAACAAGTCTCTTCTTGCATGAATAAAATGGCTCATGCAAGTCCCTCTACCTTCTATGTTTGATTCCCTGTCTTCTTGCATGTATGCAGTTCCTTTGTGTGTATCCAGTCTATGTTTTAGTCTAACTATTCACACGTGTTAGGTTTCTAGTATTGAGATCCAAATATTACTATCCTCCATCTGCATGAACCCTAGTCTCTTTCATAAACCCTATTATGTGTAAATGATTTCTCCTATCGTTACTACTCTCTTCGACCCTTTACCTTCACGAAATGAACTATCTGAATCTTTTACAACACCGTAGGATCCATCTACATTCTCAGTCGGTGGCGACATTGACACCTCTTCCCCATTTAAATCAGTGATTCATTAATTATTATTTAGATTTTCATTGCACATTGGAAAACTCACAATGCATAAACCCTTATCTTCCTGAAGAAGAGTCAGGATCTCGTTTACCATCCTGAAAGCCTCTACGCAGAGTTTCCTGTACAATACTTCACCTACATGGACCTACATTCGATAGTTATATTTTACTACATAGATCCTGAACCAAAAAATACATCTATTATAGGAGTTTTTATGAGTTGTGACCTTTGTGATTTGGCTTATGCACGACTAGCCCTGTGACTGGTCATTTCAGGCCATGTAAACCCTATTTTATGCCTTTGTTTTCACCCAAAGTGGACGATGACAGATTTGGGATTTATTTTATGAGACATGTCATCTAATTTAATACGCCACATCACGCCATGCCATAACATTCCAACCATGCCAAGAAGGCTATCTACCCAGACAACCAAACAATCTAGAGAACGCTCATCGAGAGCTTTGTTTGTGGAGGAGAAGAGGCATATCACGCCCTTTGCTAGTGTGGCAAAGATACTTTTTATTTATAAAAATGCATGTTATGAATGCATGTTGTTTATGAAAATGCATTCTCTTGTATCAACAAGTGCATCTACCTTTGGGGCTTCAAGTACTCCATCTTTCGGGGATTCAAGTAATCCTTCCTTCAGTTTTGAAAGCATTTCCTTTGATGGACAATATAGAGGCAATAATATAAGACACATAAAGAAGAAGCTCAAATGTAAGGGGAGTTGGAATAATCTCTATCAAAGATATGATCTTCATTGTACCCATTTCAGAAGGAATGGGTCACATGAAGCGAATGACTATAGAGTTCCATGTGAGAAGATTAAAGAAGACATGGGTAAAACTTTAGAACTAGCGAAAGGTAAAGCACCTACTCATTACATTGTTGCCCATTGCAATATAGGAGTAACTGAATATTTGTTTAACACTTCTTTTGATTCTTGGAGAGATTCATGGCTTCTTGACACAGGTGCAACCTCCCACATGACATTCATAAAATACTTCTTTGAAGATTTCGATGAAAATGTAGATGGAATAGTGTATTTTGCAAATAGATCAAGTCTCAAACCTTTAGGAATAGGCACCATCAGGCTTAAGTTGCCTAGACTCTCATATTTTCTTCTACATAATGTACTCTATCTTTCTGAGCTACAAAGGAACTTGTTGTCCCTTGTGCACATCCGATAGTGAGACCACTTTGTTCATATGTTTGGTGGCAAAGTTTAATTAAGGAAGGATTCTGACAACATCGTTGTCATGACTGGAATGGAAGATGGAAGACTGCTGAAGTTGAAAGGGACATCTTTCCATACACAAAATGTTGCATACCTCTCTCATCACGATACAAGTATAATTCCATATAGTATTTTATGGAATGCTATACTTGGCCATATTAATTATTTTTAAAATAATTGATGTGCTCATTTTCACCATAGATAATATCTCTATTGTCACCCATCCATAGGCACGAAGCCACCCTCGAGCACCTTAACCTTTAACATAATTATTCCAGAAAACCATACTAGAAAGAACAAACAAACCCTAGCTGCTAACTGCAACAACAACTCAAGACAAGTAGAGCGCTGCTTATCCAAGGGTAGCACACAAGAGAGAGAGAGTCTCCATATCCACATAACATGTACAATACATAACTACAACAACTGCAACTACACTACTTTCTCAAACTTGCACCATAATTAGCAAGAATATCACCAAGAGTATTACTGAGAATATCACTAAGAGTTTCACCAAGAATATCACCAAGAATATCACTTAGAGAGATACCAAGACCAAGAGATGACCATATACCCTTATTCTTCCTTGAAGCTGCAACTGCATCTCTCCACAAGACTTGCACTCTGACTGGGTGTACACATGAGCTAAAACATCCTCTATTTATATTAATATGTCCAATGACTTTTTTGGATGGGCCAACCTGACTTTCTGGTAATTATATTTTACGTTTATCCTTTTCCTGTGGAGTCGACTTATCTTTCTGGAAGATAATATTCTAATATTATTTATTCTTCTAGGATGACCTATCTTCTAAGGTTTTCACACATCTGTTTAGGGTTTCCCTTACTTCCGAAATATTCCATTCTAGTCAAAGGTTACACGTGGAGCTTAATACCTCCCGCAACTATCATAACATCAACACTCCCTCCTAGCTAGGGAGGTATTAACGGTAATGGTCTTAAGCACACATAGACTATTATGCTGGTAGAATCATCATAGCCACATAGACTATCTCATTATCACAAAGATCAAGTCATGAGCATCATCATCACTATCAGTATTGTCTGATAGCATCCTGGAATCAACATACATCATCGTTTGCATCATCTCTCGAGGTCATACTTCATCTAAGTAATTGAGCATGATGCTGAATAAGTCATGTGTTTAACTCAGTGCATTCAACAAAGTGTCTCTCATGAGTCACCCCCTCAACAAAGTGATGTAGGGATCATTCTCCTAATCTGGACATATGTCCTTGAAGAATAGTTGTCCCAACAGATGCTAAAATCCCCACAATGGGCTACAAGGACCATTCTTCTAATCCAGACCTACATTCTAGAATAATGTCAGTGCTCCCATATGTTGAGATCCATGCCATGGTCTAAATAAACCATTCCTACAGGAGTTTCAGCCTCAAACTATTTTCTAATCAGTTCATATGTAGCATAGAGATCAATCTCTACCCATATGACTTAGAAAATATCAGTCCCATATCAACCACCCTAATCAGGATGTCATATCCTTAGGGGGTGGACTATTCAACCTAATCGGGACAATAAATGTGCCTCATGAGAATATCAATCCTAAACCATTTTCCTAATCGGGCCAGAATTTGTGCCTTAGAAAAATACCATTCCATGATATGTCAACAATCTGTCATCCTGGACCATTCTCCACAGGAAGAATGTCAGTCCACCAACAATATGTTCTGCCTGGACCATTCTCCACTTGGAGAATGTCTGTCCACCAACACATTGACTATCCATCTAGCTAACAATCATCTCCAACACTAGTGGTAGTCTCCATGGAAATTAGATAGTAGCATACAACTTCTACAATGCCATCCAATAGAACACAACTGTGTCTATCCATAGTAGTACACAACTACTGCCCAATGGTACAAAACCACTCCTAGTAGCACATGGCTACTAACCAATGACACATAGTTACTACCAGTGGAATACATCCACCACAATACCATACAACTACTGTCCAGGGACATACAATCTCCACAACAATCAAATCATATCATCTGATATCATCCTGAATAAATAGTGTCAACAACTGCATCACCTCTAAGCCGTACTAGCATGATGCGAATGCATCATATCTAAGTTGTACTGACATGATCTGGAGTATCATATACATCATCTCTAAGCTGTACTAGCATGACATATCTAGCATGATGCCAATGCATCATATCTAAGCTATATGCCACCTCTAATTTGTACTCGCATGATGTAGATCAATGCCTCACTATGTCACCTCTAAGCTATATGATCATCTCTAAGTCGTACTAGCATGACATATCTAGCATGATTCCAATGCATCATATCTAAGTTGTATGCCACATCTAAGTTGTACTCGCATGATCATATCTAGCATGACACAAGCCCCCTGCATCATCTCTAAGTTGTATGGTCATCTCTAAGCCGTACTAGCATGACATATCTAGCATGATGTCAATACATCAAATCTTAGTTGTATGTCACATCTAAGTTGTACTCAAATGGCCATATCTAGCATGATGTGGCTCACCAACATCGTCTCTAAGTTGTACTAGCACGACATATCTAGCATGATGTTAATACATCATATCTAAGTTGTATGCCACCTCTAAGTTGTACTAGCACGATGCTCCTCAGGCCATTGTATCAACAACTCCAACCATTTGTATCATATATGAGTTGTACTAGCATGATGCAAGCATTATCTCTAAGCTGTATGACAATCTCTAAGCTATACTAGCATTATATAGATCCACAACTCACTGGCAGTACATGATGCCACATATCAGAGCTCCCTCCCAACTGAGGAAGTCATCTCCTCCCTTTCAACCAAGGGCACAATCTCCATGAGCCCCAGCTTGTCCCTCGAGTATGCAAACTTTATCTTGGACAAAGGCTTCGTCAAAATATCTACAGTCTACTCATCAATGGAGATATACTAGAGATGTCAATACATATCTAGCATGATGTCAATACATCATATCTTAGCTATATGTCACATCTAAGTTGTACTCGCATGGACATATCTATCATGATGCAGCTCACCAACATCATCTCTAAGTTGTACTAGCATGACATATCTAGCATGATGTTAATACATCATATCTAAGTTGTATGCCACCTCTAAGTTGTACTAGCACGATGCTCCTCAGGCCGTTGTATCAAAAACTCCAACCATTTGTATCATATATGAGTTGTACTAGCATGATCATATCTAGCATGATGCAAGCATTATCTCTAAGCTGTATGACAATCTCTAAGCTATACTAGCATGATACAAATCCACAACTCACTCACAGTCCATGATGCCACATATCAGAGCTCCCTCCCAACTGATGAAGTCATCTCCTCCCTTTCACCTAAGGGAGAAATCTCTATGAGCCCCAACTTGTCCCTCAAGTATGTAAACTTTATCTTGGACAAAGGCTTCATCAAAATATCTGTAGTCGACTCATCAATGGAGATATACTAGAGAACCACTTCTCCCCTCTGGACTTTATCACAGAGAAAATAGTACTTGATCTCAATGTGTTTCGACCTGTCATGGAACACCGGATTCTCTGAGAGCTTCACACAACTATGATTATCACAATATATCATGGTCAAATCCAACACCTGATAAAACAGTCTAGAAACCAGCTTACGAAGCCACACTGCTTCCATACAAGCATCACAAGCTGCAATATACTCTACTTCTGTAGTGTTGAGTGCAACAGACTTATGTTTTCTACTAGCCCATGATATCATAACAAATCCCAAACTGAAATGCATACCAGAAGTAATCTCTCTGTCATCTGTACTCCCTGCCCAATTTGAATTAGTAAATCCATGCAACTATACATCATTGTTTGAGGCATCTCTCAAACCATAAGTTATCTTCCCAAGAATATATCTCAAGATATGCTTTGCAGCTATCCAATGCTCTTGTCTAGGTTCCACCTGGAACTTTCTCAACATGTTCACATCAAAGAAAATGTCCGGCCTAGTATTCACCAAGTACATCAAGGAGCCAATCAACTGTCGATACAAGGATGAGTCTACTGGATCAGAATCAAAGTTTCTCAACTTCCTTAAATCTGTTACCATGGGAGTTGCCATGGATTTGCAATCCATCATCCAAAAATTATGAAGGATATTTACAATATACTTCCCTTGTCCTAGGAAAAATTCAACACTCTTCTATCATACTTGTAATCCCAAATAGCAGTGCATGAAACCATGATCCTTCATATCAAATTCAGTGGATAAATCCTTCTTACACTGAATAATGAGAGGCTCTGCACTTGTTAGGAAAAAATCATCAACATATAACAATAGAATCATAGGTGCATTATTCACAAATTTTTAATAGAGATTTGGATCGACATGACTCCTGGAAAATCCAAGTCTTGTCAAGTAGCTATCAATACGTGCATACCAAGCTCTTGGAGCTTGATTGAGTCCATACAAGGCCTTCTTCAATCTACATACATGGGTTTCTCTTGGGTGTACCTCAAAACCTTGAGGTTTCTCTATGTATACTTCTTCCTCAATCACTCCATTGAGAAAGACAATGTTTACATCCATCTGATGTAAAATCCAACCTATTGATGCTGCTAGAGATATGATGGCTCTAATAGATGTATATCTGGAAACTAGAGGAAACGTCTCATCATAATCTTCTCCCTCCTGCTGAGAGAATCCTCTAGCCCCAAATCTTGCCTTATATTTATCGATACTTGTATCCACTGCATGTTTTATCTTGTAAATCCATTTAGGCACAATTTAACATACATCATTTTTCATGATTGATATTCTTCCATCATAGCTTCCTTCTATTCTTTCTGCTTGACTTCTTCTTCAAAGGTGGAAAGTTCTATAACTGGATTATGGTTTTGACTTCTTACTTTCTCTGCTTCCTTTATAATTGATACTTGGTGAAACCATCTGCTTCACCACTGATGAAGTCATCTCCTCCATTCTTGCATCTGTCACTATAACTACCTCCTAGAGTTATCACATGTGACCTTCCTAGAACAAGAACAATAACAAAGGAAAATAGCAGACAACATTCTTCAACACTCTTCCAGTGTTGTGATAAATCATTCTTCCATAGTAACTTATTTGGAACAAACAAATACATCTCCATGGTAGCCTCCATGAAATATTGTAAGATAACCTGCCCGAGACAAGAACAATAAAAATATTTCCAGTATAATATAATTTTCATAAGAATATATCTATGGTAACAAGAATGAATAACAATTTCATGATGATCAACATAGTATGATCAAGGTGAACTGTCCGGGAGAAAAACAAGAAATATCTCTCTGGAGGAGATGTTAGTTCATTTTGCAAACAAGTACAATACGCATATATATCAATAGTATTCACATGCCACCAAATATTCATTACATCTAGCAGTAATAGAACCTTTCAAAGACTACTTTCACAATTTGTAATGTAACAACTATCAATCTTGATATGTGCAGATAGGAAACTTATCAATTTAATCAAACTTGGAACCTGAAGCCTCAACTTCTATGGAGAGTGCACTTATGAGATAAATATAAGATATGACAACATCAGTGCCCCAGACAAGGTCAAATTTCACAAACACACTAGTGACATGCTATATTATGATTACTTGAACTTAAGTTTCAAGAATTCAAAACTATCATCTTATGCAATGAAATTGGAAGGATGATTGAGGCAGGAAAAGGCATCTAGTAGATCTTAGTAGACTCAGGTCAAGAGGTTGGAATCTGAAAGCCCCCAAGGGTTGAAATCCTCATTGGATGAGAAAGACAAATTAATTCAAAGTTTGAAGAAGAAATTGAAAATTCCTACTACAAAGCATCCACAAACAGTAGAATTGGTTTCTCTAGAACAAGAAAAGGAAACACTTCATCAAGAGACATTGGACTACAAGGATAGGGTGTTGCAGCTAGAACAAGAAAAGGTGAAATGTCACAAGAGCAGGCATTATTACTAAACAAGGCTCTAGTTGCAGCTCCTACTGCAGAAGTTGGATCAAACACTGAAGGACCTGTCTAGGCTATGTCACAAGTTAGATTGAAATAAGGAGAAATCAAAGGGATGAAAGGAAGCATAAAGAAATTGAAGCAGGAATTGGATGCAAAGGATGAAAAGATAGCTCAATTTCAAAAGGAAAATGAAGTCTTGCAAGAGAGAATAAATAAATTGAAAGTAAGGTTAAGAGGCAAAGGTCTGTTGTAGGGGGCCAAGCATATCATCTGGGACTCTATAGCTACTGCAGCTACCAAATTCAGATCACATTTGAATTTCATTAATGATATGGACAACATAGCCATTATAGCCAAAAACAGGTGCACTGTTGTGAATGAAACTTTAGCAAAGAAACCAACAGAATGGGCCCATAACACCATAAATATACTCAACGTTGTTCCTACTGTATACCTTCATACTATTGGGGTTAAAGACATAATTACATTGATTATCTGGGCCATGAGGGTTATTGCTAAACATAACCTGTTGAAATCAGTCCAAACTAAGGCAACACAGATGGAACATAGTGTACAAGAGTTCAAACATTTATTTGAAGAATTGTTCGCCAAAGGTATTCCACCATTTTGGAATAGAAATAGAAAATTGCATGATCAGGAAGAATACAATGCTCGTTTAACTCAATGCAGAATGGATCATTTTAAGTTCGAAACCCTGGAGGAAAATATGAAAGGAGCTACATTAGTTGAGCATTTGATTACAAACTTTGAAATTTTGAATCTGTTCAAAGAAGTCAGTCTTGGACTGCCAGTCATGTCATATGCTTCCTACATTGACCTGGAGATTCTGATAAATGAAATTATAGATTATGATATTCCTTCTGACTTGCAATGGAAGGAGATAGTCCGGCTGGGTAAGACGAAATGCAAATTTTCAGGGCCCAGTAAATGATGTCCAGATGTCAATGAAAGACAACGAATTACACGAAGGGTCGAGATAGAGTCAGAGGACGAAGAAAGGGACCGAAATGCCAGAGGAGCCAAAATCCGGATCAAGAAACATTTTCTTGTCGATCATTGTAATCGGTTTCAAATCTGAAACGTTTCGTTATAATCGTTGTAATCAGTTTCAAAACCGAAATGTTTCTTTATAATCATTCTAATCGGTTTCAAACTAAAGGAACTCGGCTTGTATAAATATTAGGAGTTCCAAATGTATTAGGGGTTGATAGAAGTGCAAGGGAATTTTTTTAGCTATTTGGAAGTTGAATGTAAAATTTTGAAGCTGAATAGAATGCACATGCACATGAATTGAAATCTCCATGAAAAGATTCTAATGGTGGTGGTTTGAGATTTGTCTTCTTTCTTCGTATGTTTTTCCTGTGTTCTTGATTTCATTTTCATTGTCTTTTGTTCAAATTGGATAGTTAAAGGCCCATAATTCATCTTGTGATGCTCTCGGATTATCAATTTAAACTATGTTAAGTTCTTCCTAACTAAGTCATAATTCATTTTGTTTAATTCTCTGATGCAATTATATGTTTTTCCTTTCTTCTTACACTCTGCAAATTACAATTTATAACTAAGATTCATTGCCTCATTTAGCCTTTATCCTCTAGAGAGTTCTACCAACCATTCATTGCTTCCATTTTCTTTTATAAGCTTGACTCCATAGCCCTAGGTGTCCCTCACCTTCCTTGCCAACAAAATTATAAAAAACCCTTCAAAGCAACAAAACCTAGCCATTGAATTGTTAAAGAAAAATCATCTATTAAAGACCAAGTGACAAGAGAGGGCCCTCTCTGAGCTGAGAAGGCTAGTACCTAGATCTAAAGTGGTTTGTAGGTTACCTATGTCATTTGTTTTATTAGCCGAACAAATTTACAAAGTGATAACATTTTGGTACCATTGCCGAGGATGAAACTGAAGATTTTCCCTGGGAAAAGAATGACTTAAAGCTTCAGATTTGATTCCTGAGGGTGACAGTGAATCAAAAACCTTATTGGCTGAAACTAAATTTACCCTGGCGACTCCATTATAAAGATACCAGTAGCATAAAGTAGTTTGAGCAAGAAATCCCGGCTCCCAAGAGAATTCATACCAGAAGAAATATAGAACCAGAAGAAATAATCCTTGTGTTTGATCTTGAGAAACCTGTACACAAGAGAAAAGAATGGCCAATAAGCCCAGGTTTTTTCCTGGACAAAAATCTATCTTTACCCAAAGATGGAGTAAAAAGCATTGAAGACCTTGATTTTGATTTGAAATTTGAGCAAACTTTGTTCAGAACTAGATTTGAATCCAATTTGAATGAAATCATCTTTGATGAGAAGAGGTTCCAAGATTTAATTTCAACTGCCCCTATTAGACCCGCTGTGATTCCTACTCAAAACAATCAACCACTTCGAGTTCTTCCTTCAGCTATGGAAACTAGGTTTTCCCCCCTTTTCCTACCTACTTAGTTACATGATTTACCCCATGACTATAATCAAAGGATTAAGTTGTATGATGCTAAAGGGAATGTGTCAGCCCAAAAACACTTAGACTGGTTCAATGATTTTGTGGACCTAGAAGAAGTAGATTATGAAGATGCAAAAATGAGATTGTTTGCACAAATTCTTGCAGGTGAATTCAGAAAGTGGTTCAGATCTCTCCCAACAACAAGTATCCCAGATTTTGCAGCATTTGAAACAAGTTTTCTTGCAAAGTGGGGTGACAAGAAAACCCCCCTTCAGTTGCTAACTTAGTACAACAACATGAGAAGGTCACCTGATGAAACAATACAAGAGTTTTCATCTATATTTATGAAAGTTTACAACTCAACTCCTACTGAGGTAAAACCTCCTCCTAGAGCTACTCAACTTAGATATGACGATTCCTCTAAAAGTGACTTTTCTTTGTTGTTAAGAGAAAGAAGACCCAATTCACTAGATGATATGATGAGTGATGCAATAGAAGTTGAAGTAGATCTAATGGCTTTAGGAAATATCAAATATAATTCTGACAGAGACATAAACAAGGTTCAAGATAAGGCACAACCTTCAACTTCACAATCATCAAAAGAGAGATTTGAGTTGATGATGAAGACTATGGAGAAGCTCATGGAAAGGATGTCCTTAGATAATAAGCCTAACACCAGAGAGCAAGCTGATTTCCCACCCAGAAATAAAATGAGACCAGTAGTTCCACAGATCATAGAAAGAGACCAGAAGAACCAGGGTGATCAACAAATAAGACCTCCTTTTCAAAACAATTATGTAAATGAAAATTTTGATGAAACTTTTGAAGATAATATGCATTGATGTGATGGTGATGAAACAAAGATGTTTTTAACTAAAGAAGAACATGATCAGTTCATGGATGCAAATGATATATTTATGCAGGAGAATGTTGAAAGGTTATCAGTGGAAAAGGAAGGCTATCAGAAAGGACTGCAGAATGCCATCATGCAATTCCAGAAACAATATAATATTTGAAGAAAAAAGGTGCCTGCAAATCCTCCAAAGGAAAATTCTACAAAGGAATCTCAAAATAATACACCTTCTTCGAGTCAGCCTAAGAAGGACTTTGTTGCAAAGGATGTTGTGGAGAAAGGAAATCAGAAGGAAGAACCTCCAAAGAAAGTACCTAAAGTAAGAAAGGAGACAATCATCAAAGAGGTAGAAAAAACCTCATCTTCCTTCAACTTTGAAAGTGAGATGGCCAAAATTAAAATCTATGTTCCATTCAATGAGCTGATAAAGAATAGTGAATACAGAAATCAAATCATTAAGATGCTCAAGATGGAAGAAACTTATGATACTTTAAATATACAAGATGATCATCCTGCCATCTTGTTTGGCCCATGCGTAGAGGAGAGTAGTGATGTTGATGAGGTCCCTCCTTTATATGTTAGTCTGAAGATTCATGATATGACTTTGCATAATTCTATGTTAGATTCAAGAACATCCCATAATTTGATGCCCAAGGTGGTCATGGACCAGATGGGTCTAGATATAACAAGGCCTTACAAGGATATTTTCTCCTTTGATTCAAGGAAGGTGAAGTGCTTGGGCCTAATCAAAGATCTAGTAGTATCTTTGTCTCAAATTCCAACAAAAAATATGGTCATGTATGTGGTGGTTGTTGATATCCCTCCTAAATTTGACATGTTGTTATCTAGATCATGGGATGCGAAGTTGAAAGGGAATCTGCAAATGGATATGTCATATGCCACTATCCCTATTTTTGGCCAAGATAGGAGGTTGTACAGGGAAGTATTACTCAAGTCCATGGTCAGTAAAAAATCCCAGCCAAAAAACCATCCAATTTACTATGTGGAGACTGAGATTGGTTCTTCCATTTTCTTTAATGATTTGAGTTTTGAAAAGGAGGTGCCAAAGCCTGATATGACTATCAAAGACAAATCTTATCAGCAAACTGAGGAAATTTCAGATCAACAAAACAATGCAGAAAATGAAATGTGGAATATGAGATTTGATGGAGCTATAAGAAGAGAAGGAGCAGTAGGTGGTGTGTGGATTAACTCCCCCATATTGGGTACAAAACTTTGTTCTTACAAGTTTGCTTTTGATTGCACAAATAATATGGCTGAATATGAGGCATTAGTGTTGGGATAGAAGACTTTGAAAGAAATAGGTGCTAGGAGGATAGTTGTACAAGGTGATTCTGAGTTGATTATAAATCAGGTAAAGGGTATATATCAAGAAAATCATCCTAGATTAAGAGCATATAGGAATATAGTTCTCGATCTTCTTGAAGAATTTCTGGAATATAATCTCTAAATGATTCCAAGGGGTCACAATCTGATTGTTGATACTATAACTACTGCAGCCTGAGTTTTCAAAATTCCAATTTTTCCTAACAGAGGATATGAGATTGAGGTCAAGCACATGACAACAGTACCTGATAATATTAAGTACTAGTAGGTTTTTGAAGATGATAAACAAATAGAAAGTTTCCTTCAGATGAATGGTGAGTTTGGAAATTCAAATATTGACGAGGAACTCTGTTGTGAAGAAGAAGATGCAGTTGTATTCACAAATGATGATTATTTTAAGAATTAAATTGTTGGTAAGGATATAATGCAGCTAAAAAATAACATCATTCCCAAAGTCCTGGTCCCATTAGAAAAACTCTTTGACAACAATAATGTATCCAGAAGTCCTAAAATTAATGCAAATGATGAAGATATTGAAGAGTGCAACATTGGGACTAAAAAAGATCCCAAGATCATCAAGCTATCCAAGACACTTATCCCAACAGTCAAGCAAAGGTATCTCAATTTAATGAAATAATTTCCTGATGTTTTTGCATGGAGTTATGAAGATATAAAGGTCTATGATACTAAGGTGATTCAACATGTGATTCCAATCAAGGAGGATCACAAATCTTTCAAGAAAAAATTAAGAAGAATTGATCCTTCACTATTTCCATTAATTGAAAAAGGAGATAAAGAAGTTGTTTGAGGCCAAGATCATAGTGTCTTTGAGATTTTCTAAGTGGGTGGAAAATCTGGTACCTGTCAGGAAGAAGAGTACAGAGATCAAATTATGTGTGGACTTTCAGAATCTAAACAAGGTATCTCTCAAGGACAATTACCCACTGCCCAAGATGGATCACATTCTGCAGAAGGTGGTTGGTTCTCAAAAAATATCAATGCTAGATGGTTTCTTTGGGTACAACCAAATCATGGTACACCCTGATGATCAGGAGAAGAAAACCTTTACAACACCACAGGGGCACCTTCATGTATGCCAAAATGCCTTTTGGGCTCATGAATGCATGAGAAAATTTCCAAAGGGCTATGGATATAGCCTTTGCTGATGAGAAAGATAAGTTTATTGTTATTTACTTAGATGATATCATTGTATATTCAATTTTTGATGATGAACATCTTAAACATCTAAGGATATGTTTTCAGAAATGTAGGAAGCTTGGCATCTCATTGAACCCCAAGAAGTCTAATTCTGGCATGGAAGAGGGAAAATTGCTTGGTCACATTTTTCAAAGGAGGGAATAAAGATAGATCCTAGCAGAGTTGAAGGAATCCTAAAAATTGGCACACCTAGAAGCAAGAAAGAATTACAATCTTTCCTAGGGAGAGTGAATTTTCTGAGAAGGTTCATTCCTAATCTGGCTGAAATCATAAAACATATCACTAACATTCTCAGGAAAGGAAGTGAGATAAAGTGGACTCTTGAAGCTAGAAAGTATTTTGAAGATATTAAAGTGGCATTGACCAAAGCCCTAGTGCTGGCCAATCCAAATTTTGAAAAATACTTTATATTGTTTTATTTTGCCTCAGAACACACCATTGCTAGTGTTTTGTTACAAAAAGATGAACAAAACTTTGAGAGGCCTATATCCTACTATAATAGGACATTTAGGGATTCCCCACTAAAGTATGATATCATGGAAAAATAGGCATATGCATTGGTCAAGGCCCTAAAGGAGTTTAGAATTTATATCTTGGATTCCCATACCATTGCTTATGTGCCCAACAGTTATGTGAATGACATTTTGACTCAGCCTGATCCTGAAGGTAAAAGGGGCAAGTGGATAGATGTGTTGTTGGAGTATGACCTCGAGATCAAACCTACAAAGTTGATAAAGGGGAAGGGACTTGCAAAGTTGATGGCACAGTCAAATTGTGAGCTCTTGGGAATTAATTTCATTGATCATTTATAAGAAGATTCAAAAGAAGAAAAGGTCCCTCAAGTATCCCAAAAATTCCTTGAATCCCCATGGTATGCTGACATTATTTATGTGTTGAGAAATTTGCAGGCTCCTCCTAAATTGAGCAAAACCAAGGCCAGGTTTCTGAAGCTAAAGGAATTTTTTTTTTTTCATTCTAGACCAATATCTGTAATGGAAAGATCCAGGCGGGATCTTGTTGAGTTGTTTGTTGGAAGAAGAAGTAGAAAAAGACATCAAAGAGTTTCATAAAGGTGATTGTGGAGGGAACCGTTATTGGAAAACTACTATGCACAAAATATTGAGGGTAGGTTTCTATTGGCCTAACATTTTTTTTTTATGTTTACAAAGAAGTTTCAAGCTGTCATGAATGCCAAATATTTTATGGGAAGAGAAATCTATAGCCTTTACCTTTGAAGCCCATCTCTGTTGAAACACCTTTTAAGCAATGGGGCCTTTATTTCATAGGTGAAATTTATCCATAGTCCTCAACTCAACATAAGTGGATACTGACAACCACAAACTACTTCACCAAGTGGATTGAAGCAGTCCCCACAAGGCAAGCCACCGATACTGTTATCATTCAATTTTTGGAAAACAATATTTTTTCTAGATTTGGTTGTCCAGTTAAAATCATCATTAACAATGCATCAACATTCAAGTCCAAAAAGATGGACAAATTTTGCAGTGATTTCAATATAACTCTTATCCATTCCAAAACTTATTACCCTCAAGGTAATGGGTTGGCTAAGTCATCCAATAAGAGTTTGACCAGAATTATCAAAAAACTGTTGCAAGATAACAAAAAGGCTTGGCACAAGAAGCTTATTTATGCACTATGGGTTGACATGATCACTACCAAGAGGTCTATTTCCACTTCACCCTTCCATATCGTATATGGCACAAAGGCAGTTTTTCCTACTTCATTAGGATTTCCAGTGATGAGATTGTTATAGGAGAAAGATGTTGAACCTGATGCCACTCAAAGGAGGAAAAATGAACTAATCAATGTTCAACAAACAAGAGAGAAAGCCTTCAACAACTCTCAACTCCACCAAGACATGATTAAAAAATATTTGGACATGCATACTAAGGAAGATGATTTCAAAGTGGGGGATTTCATGTTGAAGTGGGATGCCAGGAATGAAGACAAAGGAAAGCATGTAAAATTCGAACATCTATGGATGAGACCTTTAAAAATTGTGCCATACCGTGGAAATAATGCCTATTTTCTACATGAACATAATGGAGATCTCGTTGGTGGGGGATTTGTGAATGGAAGGTTTCTCAAGCATTATCTCGCTTAAAGAAGTTTTCAGCCTTTCCATTTCATTGTATATAACCATTTTTGTTTTTCAGTTGAAGAATTTGAAATCAAATCAATAGAAAATTGAAGCCCGAAGCGAAGGCCCTAAGTTTATGCTGAGTATAATTGGATTTATGTGAACAAAGTTTCGTGAATAAATTGTTGATCGATTTGGTTGCGTGAGTGAAATAAATTCCAATGGACAGGCACTTGTTCTGCCATTCTTTTCTACCTTGCTGGGATGATAGCATCTCTTGTTGGAGCCCGTGTTAGTCACCATTAAATTTTTATTGTGTGAAATCAAGATTTCAAAATCTAGCAGAATGCTAAATTTGGTTTGGAAGCCTGATAAACTGGGAAAGGGGTTGAATATGGCAGGGAAGGGATAGATCTGGCAGGATGCTAAGATGATCAAGTCCGAAATAGCACGGATCGTGAGTTCTCAAGATCAACGTTTGAGAATGATTTAGGGGGGAAAAGTTGCGTGGGGTTTAATTTGGAAGAGTGGTCCCAAAATTTAAACCGTGGTTTTCTCTCGGAGGTATGTGGCATCACCAGGTGCATTTCAGGAAGAAAAGTGGGTTGCCTCAAACCACTTTCTCATTCCCCCCAAAAATGGAAAAGTATAAAAGGACCTTTAGTCATTTATTTTATTTGCTTATTATTTTTTAAACATTGGACCGTTAGAACCTTGGCGCGACTATCGTCTTCCACCTGCAACTCAACAATACACTGACTCGGCACACCATTTCCACTCGATTACAGGTATTCTTCATCACAACCAAATATCCCATCATAACCTCAGTAACAGAACAAGATCTCACAACAAAGGAAGAATCCCTAATTGACAGAGACACATATGTTTTTGATGTCGAAATCACTATTTCCCCTATCTATGTGTCCAAAAGAAACTTGTACGATAAAGTAGGAAGATGTATACCGTTCCTTGAAGCAGTCCAGGCCACCATAGTCCCTTATGCTATCGAAATTTCTTTCTCGTTTCCTGAATGTATAGGTTGGTGCGCTGAACAATATTCCCATGAAGAAAGAGTCGTTGTGAATAAACGAGGGTCTGAGCTCTTGTGTAGGGTAGAGAGTCTGTCAATTCAAGAGTCCCTCTATATACCAGAGTCTTTTTCTGGAGTTTCTGAACCTTTTAATGAGGAGAAGTTGATTAGGGTATATAGAGAATGTCCATCAGAGGTCTGAGATTTGTTTTTATAGACAATTATCAAACCTAAACATTTTTCAGAAGGTCTATCTTTGTCGATGAATGTAAATATAATGGTTATTGAATTCCAATGGGTATGCTCCCCATTGAGTCAAATTTTACGTCTAGAGAATGACAAATATGTGGTTGAATTCATGCTCGATTTCCTTTTGACCTTTTTTAAGTCAGAGTCTAGTTTGTCAGTCCGTATCAACTTTGATCAATTCCTAGCTGATAATATCCATAAACAACTAGTGAATTTTCGCTCCCTGAGACATTTCAGATACTACACCTATTTGTTGAGAATTTTCCTAGAAACCAACAAGAGGGAATTTCCTGAAGCAACATTTGTGTCAACTGAATGTAAAAGAATTACATTACTTATCTTCATCAACAAAGTCATGTCCAAATTTTATAGTTTTATTTTCAATACCAGCCTACCCACAGTTTTGGGTGACATGAGAAGCTATCTACAACCAAATCTAGAGAACAAAGTGGAGGATTGGGTATTATTCATGCACTCAATAGTAATCTAGGTTTATGGTTTTCATGAATCCCTTTACCTATTGCCTATTTTTCTGACTCCTAGAATATTTTCCATTGAATTCATTAGGCAGAGAATTATTTATGAGACAAAGCATTTTCTGAAGTTGCACAAAGCCTCCAATCTTAAGTTCTCTTTTATCATTGGTCCCTTCATTGTCAAATCCAGATCATGTTTATCTCAGGTTCAAGCAAAGCTTAAAGAGTTTGGTTTTTCACAGTTACGGGGAAGAAGGTATGATCCACACAAAATCATATCCGAAAGAAGACTGATGAACAAGCATGCCCCTTATGAGCATGAACAAGTTGAGGGCTTTGATAAGATAGCTAATCTAGATGTTTGTGTTGATATGGAAGAAAACCCGCAACAGATTGAAACACAACAAGATCCTTAGAATATGATTATCAAAGGTCCTAAGGTAAGTGTTTACAATAAGAGAAGCAGTTCAGAGGCCATGGGCATTAGTGATCAACAAACTGCCCCTAAGAATATGAAAGTTACACAACCAACACGGATTGTAGATTTAGAAGAAGAAGAGCCCAGAGACCAAGAAAATCTAGATATGGTGGAAAGTGGTACTAGCACCATAGAGGTTGAAAAGAAAAATAAACTCCAAAGTGAAGGTAGCTCAAGAACCTTTAGGAGCAAGAAATACATCTTTGATAAAACATTTGAGTTTGTTTATCAATCTAGAGAATATTTGGCAAAACAATATGTTGAGAAGGGAAACACAACTCTGGGTGAGATGAGGGATTTAATCCCTGAAGTGGAAAATATTTCTCAGCATAAATATTCTATGTTCAGAGTAAGGGATGTTGAAAATAGGACATTTAACATTGCAGTTGTAGACAAAGACAAAGTCTTTGAGATAAATATAAGATATGACAACATCAGTGCCCCAAATAAGGTTAAATTTCACAAACACACTAGTGACATGCTATATTCTGATTACTTGAGCTTAAGTTTAAAGAATTCAAAAATATCATCTTATGCAATAAAATTGGAAGGATAGTTGAGGCAGGAAAAGGCATCTAGCAGAGCTTGGTAGACTCAGGTCAAGAGGTTGGAATCTGAAGACCCCCAAGGGTTGAAATCCTCATTGGATGAGAAAGACAAATTAATTCAAAGTTTGAAGAAGAAATTGAAAATGCCTGCTACAGAGCATCCACAAACAACATAATTGGTTGCTCTAGAAGATGAAGAGGAAACACTTCGTCAAGAGACATTGGACTACAAGGCTAGGGTGTTGTAGCTAGAACAAGAAAAGGTGAAATGGTCACAAGAGCATGAAAAATTGATAAACAAGGCTGTAGTTGCAACTCCTACTACATAAGTTGGGTTAAACACTAAAGGACTTGTCTAGGTTATGTCACAAGTTAGCTTGAAAGAAGGAGAAATCAAAGGGCTGAAAGGAAGCATAGAGAAATTGAAGCAGGAATTGCATGCAAAGGATGAAAAGATAACTCAATTTCGAAAGGAAAATGAAGTCTTGCAAGAGAGAATAAATAACTTGAAATTAAGGTTAAGAGGCAAAGGTCTGTTGCAAGGGGCCAAGCATATCATCTGGGACTCTATAGTTGTTGAAGATGCCAAATTCAAATCACATTTGAATTTCATTAATGATAAGGACAACATAGCCATTATAGACAAAAACATGTGCACTATTGTGAATGAAAATTTAGCAAAGAAACCATCAGAATGGGCCTAGAACACCATAAATCTACTCAACAATGTTCCTACTATAGACCTTTAGACTATTGGGGTTAAAGACAGAACTACATTGATTACCTGGTCCAGGAGGGTTATTGCTAAACATAACATGTTGACATCAGTCCAAACTAAGGCAACACATATGGAACCGAGTGTACAGGAGTTCAAATATTTATTTGAAGAATTGTTCACCAAAGATATTCCACCATTTTGGGATGGAAAGGGAAAATTATATGATTAGGAAGAATACAATGCTCGTTTGACTCAGTGTAGAATAGATCATTCTAAGTTCAAAGCAGTCAAGCTTGGACTGCCATTCATGCCATATGATTCCTGCATTGACCTGTAGATTCTGATAAAGGAAATGATAGATTGTGATCTTCCTTCTAACTTGCAATGGAAGGAGATAGTCTAGATGGGTAAGACAAAATGCAGTTTTCCAAGGCCTGGTAAATGATGTCCAGATGTCAATGAAAGACAACGAATCACACGAAAGGTTGAGACAAAGTCAGAGGGTGAAGAAAGGGACCGAAACGCCAGAGGAGCCAGAATCCAGATCAAGAAACTTTTTCTTGTTTATCACTGTAATTGGTTTCAAAACCGAAATGTTTCGTTATAATCGTTATAATCGTTATAATCATTGTAATTGGGTTCAAACTAAAGGAACTCAGCTTGTATAAATATTAGGAGTTCCAAATGTATTAGGGGTTGGAAGATGTGCAAGGGCACAATTTTAGATATTTGGAACTTGAATGTAAATTTTTGAAGCTGAATAGAATGCACATGCAAATGTCTTGAAATCTCCACGAAAAGATTCTAATGGTGATGGTCTGAGATTTGTCTTCTTTCTTCGTATGTATTTCCTGTGTTCTTGATTTCATTGTCACTGTATTCTATTTAAATTGGATAGTTAGAGGCCCATAATTCATCTTGTGATGCTCTCGGATTAAGCAATTTAAACTATGTTAAGTTCTTCCTAACTAAGTCAGAATTCATTTTATTTAATGCTCTGATGCAGTTATATGTTTTTCCTTTCTTCTTACACTCTACAAATTACAATTTATAACTCAGATTCATCACCTCATTTAGCCTTTATCCTTTGGAGAGTTCCACTGACCAATAATTTCTTCCATTTTCTTTCAGAAGCTTGACTCCATAGCCCTAGGTGTCCCTACCCTTCCTTGCCAACAAAATTATAAAAACCCTTCAAATAAATAAAACCTAGCCATTGAATTGTTAAATAAAACTCATATGTTAAATACCAAGTGAGAAGAGAGAGCCCTCTCTGAGATGAGAAGGCTAGTACCTAGCTCTAAAGTGGTTTGTAGGTTACCTCTGTCGTTTTTTTTATCAACCGAACAAATTTACATAGTGCTAACACATGGGATCAAACATCAAACCATAGTTATATACAACCCTCAACAAAATGGTGTAGTTGAATGAATGAACATGACACTCCAAAATATGCTTCGTTCCATGATGTCTTTCAAGAATGTAAAATTAATGTCTTGGGATAATATTATTTATGTGCAGCTTATGCGAAAAACATGTGTCCATATCATGCTCTTAGAAACAAGACTCCTTATGAAATGTGGTATGGTTGTGTTCCTTCGATGAGGCATGCCGGGGTCTTTGTTTCCACCTGCTATGCCTTGATTCCTAAGGAACAAAGAAGAAGGATTGATGCAAAGAGTCGAAAGTGAATATTCTTGGTAATATTTCTAGAGGGGTAACAATGAGACAAACAACAAGTTCATCCTTTCCATTGATGTAATCTGTTAGCACTAGAAGTCACTTCCGGATTGCATCGAAGGTACACCCAATACCCATCAGTTTGTATGTCACAATGAATAATTTTAAGGAGGTCAAATGGGCACAGACTCAAGATAATATCGTTTTAACTCATAAAACAGGGACTGGCACGCACAAATAGGTGAGGTATTGATTCAACTTCAGTCCGTAAGTTGAGATTAATAATGAGAAAAGGGAAGACTTAGCGAGAAGGATGAATGAGACTACTATGGGCATCGAGCCTTCCAGCAGCTCGAAGAGGAAAAACTCAATACTCAAGAGAAATCTTGAAATCAAGCTTCAGACATTGAAATATGGTCCAAGAAACACAGTTACAGCAGCAGGATGATCAAACCTTCATCACCCTACAACTGCAACAGCTCGACTGGATCTTCCATGCCCGAGCCATCCAATGTAAGAGGGAAAATAAAACATAGGAAACTGATTAAAATTGGCCGTGATGCCACTGTGATCAAACCTACATCACAACAACATAACTACCCCCGACTGGATCATCCATGCCCAAGTGTTCTAAAACAACTTTTATAGAGAGATGGAAATAAGTTGACTTGTATTAAACAGGAAATATCAAATCCCATTACATAACAGATAACTAGAACTTTCATCAAAGATTTACAATGCGGGAGCCTAGCTCAACCATCAACCATAACAAAATATCAAAACTGCCTATATATACTAAAAATGTTGCAACCACCAGGAGTGTGATCGGACCACTGCATTAACATTTTCAGTCGGTGCTTGCTCTGGCAGATTGTGCATGCCCCCTCATGTCATATGCGATCAAAGCGCAGTTATGTGCTTTACAGGAAAATCTGTCCATAAGGAAGCTTTAGATTGAAAATCTACCTTTACGACCACTCTCTGCATGTTTTCCATTTATGTGGTGAGACAATTTTTCAACCACCTCTCTCTCTTTCATTAACAACCTGCATCGGGATTGAAACGTGGATTAATTCCAAGGGGGCGGCCACACGCTGCTCTCAGATAGGACGCCATATAAACGCGTGATTGCAGGGCCGCTCAAAGGTGGTTTGGGTTCACACCGCTTTTGAGCCCGCAATCCACCAACTTTTTCCATGTATTACTTTTCCCAAAGCATGACTTCAATTGTGGGACCGCTCAAGAAAATTATTGCCCGAGCACATCGCATCCTCACAATGGACTGTGGTCGTCGATCTTGTGGTCTTGGGCGAGGATTTACGATCAGTGGCTCAAATCTTCCCTCTTCAAATAAATGGATCAAATATTCCCTTTTTGAATCAACAACTGAGATCTGCTTCAGGACTTCAGGCTTCAGCCTTTCTCGTGGCACTATACTTCATGCAATTTTTAAATCCTGAATACCGGGGGGCCGTTAATCTAGAATTCTCTTGGAATCTCCACCGCTGACAAAATTCAAGCTGTCTGTTTTTATTTTAAGCCTGAAATGAGATGCTCTGCATGTTGCACTCAGATTCTTCCTATGCAGACCATGAACTTGGATGATCTTCTGCCCTTGAAAACTATATGTGATAACATTTAGCTCCACATGGGATGGCATGCTCCCTGCGAGCTACCAAGAACAAGTAGTTCCAATCGCCTTCTGCATTGAGCTATGGAGTCATGCTCAAAAAACATCCTTATGAGAAATAAAAGACGACAAGCACACTATCCTAAAAATGAAAACAAAACACATGGGCTCCAGGAGGAGCTTATTTATTTACATAAACCTAAGCTAATTGATTTTTACAAAGCGCTAGGTGAAAGAAAACTTCCACCATAGCCACCCAGACTGTCTCGTAATATGATCCTTCTCTTTACTGCAAATAATCCACAAAAGGCTA
Source organism: Picea engelmannii (assembly GCA_009831015.1). Taxonomy (NCBI): domain Eukaryota; kingdom Viridiplantae; phylum Streptophyta; class Pinopsida; order Pinales; family Pinaceae; genus Picea; species Picea engelmannii. Next base: position 196,244 of record ML793622.1, on the reverse strand, counting down.
AGGAAGTATGATAGAAAAATGAGGACATGGCTTGGAACACTGACTATACCCCCAAATGATGATAAGGTGAATAAATCTACAGGCTCCAATGCTTTTGGAAAACACATCTCCATATATAATCCCACAAGGTCACAAAATTTATAATCAGGGGAGCTCAACTGGTAAGAAATTAACTCATGTCCTTTATTGTGGCTCACCCATCATGTGATTTTCTCAGAGTGCATAGGTGGGTGGAGAACAGATGTAGGTTGGCTGATACCAAGTGATACCTGCTCAATTACAGGTTCTGGATAGGAGATAAACTACCCACTAAGCTCCTTCTTTACATGTTGCTCTATGTTTTCTGTGAGTCTAGGGTAGCTGATTTCCACCCATTTCTTTTCCTTAATTAATAAAGGAAAAGGATCTATAGTGTGGTCTTGGAAATATTTCATAACACCATACTCGCCTGTGAGTATTGGTGAAGTAATGCAATTTGAAAATTTCTAGAAAATTTGAAATGTATGACTCCATGTATATGGCCACAGGATCATGAATAATGTGACAAAATCCTAGTTGCTTTAGAAGACCAGGCTGCTTCTCTATAAAATTCTCTTTGCTTGCAAATAAATGCCCTCCTTGTTCTTTTGAGACCAACTCTTGATCATCAACAATTGTCATCTCTTCTTCATAAGAATGGTCACAAGATAAAGGTGCAGTAGGATATAGAACATCATAACTATGATCAACCAAGAACATACAATTATCTATGCAATCAACCACTACTACATGCTCAAAATGTTATGGAAACTGATCATAAGATTGATATGCATTCCTGCCCATAGAAAAATCTACAAATGTTGAAGAACCTAATTCCAACTGTGAATCATATCTACTTCCTTGTTGTTGTTCCAGATCTGATTCATATTCACTATATTCTTTCTCAGAATCTGAAACAAATTGACAATCTTCTTGCTCATGTACATGCAAATTTTTGAGATATGCCTGCCTATGAACCCACTTGCTAGCCCTGATTTTCTCTTCAACCTCTATAGCATCTTCAAACAGATGTCTTAACGATGAATATTTCCTTTCTCTCAGGAGAAGAACAAGCTCTTGATGGTGAGCCATGACATAGTACACCATGGCAACAGTCTCTGTGGGTCTGATCTCTACATGCATACTATGATAAACACTATAAAACCTCATGTTGAAGACAATCAAGGCTTCCTCTTCCCCTCTCCTCAAGGCATTAAAATCATCCCAGTACTGACCAAGGGACTTGTTCTCACCCCACCACTTTAAAAAATCATGGCATAGCTCGGTCCAGGAACCAATAGAACCAGTCTCCAGACATCTAAACCACACAACAACATCTCCAGAAAGGGAATGTGAGAACAACCTCATGGTAAGATCATCGTGAACGATCTCAAACTGATCAATAAAGTTCTCAAAGGCCCCCAAGTGCCTCTCATATATAACATGATCCTCCCTAGAAAATCGAGGAAGATACTCAAAGGAATAAGGAGGGTAGGGATGCAGGTGATGTGGCAACCTTAGAGGCTTAAACATCCTGTCTCTAATCTTAGCTTGAAAAATTGTGGGATGAATATGGGATTCAACAAGAGGATGGGGAGGTTTAACAAAAACAACAGGAGGTAATGAGATATGAGAAGGCTATGAATCATTTTCAACCTCCTCAAGGCTAAAAGGGTGAACAATTTCGAGAGGAGATGCAATACAGATCTCACTTTTATGAATAGGTTGAGGTGAAGACATAAGATCAAAATCTACAACACAAGAAGAGGGCATGTCTTCTTCTTCCAAGGATGGATGAATGACAGAAGGCTTATTGTCATATGAATATACGAAGTAGAGGATAATCCTCTTTATATGTGAAGGGAAAGAGAGAAATGAGTTGATAAATAAGAACATGACTTCATGAAGAAAAATCAAAGACTGATACCTGGTCTTTCCCTTCGGTATGGTCATTTTTCTATCAACAGGATCCTCCCCAGTGGATTCTTTGATGGTGGATTCGCCAGGTGCAAGATGCAATCTTCAATGGTTCTGATATTTGATGCACCTTCAGAATCAGAATCTCTTTGTCGTTCTCCCAGGGAATATATCTTCACTTTCGCCCCCAACAACAATGCCATAAATGTTAGCACTAGAAGTCACCTCCGGATTGCATATGATCTAAAAATGAAGAAGACTTGTATTCTTGAAAATATTTGCAAGATTTAATTTATGTGTTAAAATGCAAATGGATCAATTTTGCAACACAACTTTTTATAGAAATTACTCATTCAAGATGCATATAACAACAACAATAAACAGTGAACAGATAACACATAACACAACAAATGATAAAGGAGTTCACCCCTCTCTTGGGCTACATCTCCTAGTCCAGCTTCCAATGGATCTTTTGTATTATTTGCTCAAAGTGCTCAAAAATGTGCTTTACAATGCTCAAAATGCCAAATAGATGGCTCCAATTGCTCCAGAATGTCCAAAAACCCCTAGTTGGGCTTTTTCGGCACCTCGTTTGACCAAAAATTGAAGAAGATAGGCTTCCTGGAAGTTCCCCTTCAAACTTGTTGTCTCTGGATCGCCAAAATGCACCCTTGTTGCCTCAACCTAGCTCCCATGTGCTTTTATGTGGAAAAAATCAGCACCGGGTGAAACTACACAACCGGTACAAATTGTTGAATGGTTACGTGCCGACCCTTAACCACCAAGGACCATGGGCACATGGCCACCACATGACCGCGCACAATACAAATAGGGCTAAGGTTTAAACCATATATATAACCATAGGGTTAAATTGCGCGCACACCACAATGGTCACGTGTCATATATATATAACCGCGCGCATACCATAACGGTTACACAACACATATACATAATCGCGGGTTTAACCGCCCATAGCAATGGTCGTATGACATACATATATAACCGTGGGCCAGGGCTTAGCCCCGGCCCGATCCGCGCTCCATTTCACATCATTGCAAACTCAAATAAATTTAAATGCATACATATGTTAAGTAACATATGTGGGCACGCCGGTTGGGCGGCCCTTCCCAAGGCTTTACCCTGCCCGGAAGTCACAGGGTCGACTCCGGCCAACAACATAACTTTTAAACCAATATATAGGTGACACGTGGTGGCCATTGATTGGGCCACATGTCGCTATCCCATTCGCTACAAACAAGCCATGTCATATGCCAACTATCCACACAACTGCCTGCCACGTGTCGTACGGCCTACCACGTCAGCATCCATACGGACTGTACAGTCAGCATCCTTTTTTTTTGCCTGTTTGTCGTTTTGAACAGAACGTGATATCTTTCTCTCCCGACATCCATTTGAACCCAAACGAGTTGTGTTGGGTTCATGACAATGAGGCCTATTCTCATGTTCGATTTGAAGTGATTCCGAGCACTTTGAATTTTGAGCAAAATTTGATCCCCTAGATCACACCTCCCCATTGGAAAGCTTTTGGACCTCCAAAAGACTATTTTTAGTCTATCTGAAGATGAGGGTATAGGTCCCTCACCTTTCCAACCTCAATCCACTTGGCTTTTCTTGGATTTGTATCTTTAAGACCAACTCGAAGATACTCCACATTTCCTCATTTTGAAGTTCTCATTCCTCTGTCAAGGATTGTGTCTTCATGCAGTTCTGTAAGATATTCTGGGGAAAAATCATCTATAGAAGGAATCTGAACATGCTCTCCTTGATCATCAATCAAAGGAGGCTCATACAATTTCAAATTCTCAACATTAACAACTGCAT
>ML793622.1:177448-191418 GCA_009831015.1 Picea engelmannii | reverse complement strand
AGTGCCTAGCTTGTTGTAGCTTTGTTTGTGATTGTAAGTATTGCAGTGGTTGATGATCTGTGTGGACAATGGTTTCTTTCCCCAACAAATAATGTTTCCATTTTTTCACATTTTGCACCAATGCATACAACTCCTTATCATAACTAGGATAGTTAATCGCGACACCATTAAAAGTTTCAGAATGAAAACAAATGGCCTTACCATGTTGTAGCAAGACTGCTCCCATTTCATAATTGCTTCAATCTGTTTGGATTTCAAAAGGTTGTCTTAAATTTGGAAGTACAAGAACTGGCGCTGAACTGATCTTCTCTTTCAAATTATCAAAAGCCTTATGTTGCTTTCCTCCCCATTGGAAAACTTGCTTGACACTTGTCACTGCATGTAATGGAGCTGCAATGGAAGAAAAGTTAGCAATAAACTTTCTCCAATATTGGGCTGCTCCCAAAAAACTTCTTACCTCTGTCACATTGAAGGTAAGCCCAGTACCCATTAGTTTGTATGTCACAATGAATAATTTTAAGGAGGTTAAATGGGCACAGACTCAAGATAATATCATTTTAACTCAGAAAACAGGGACTGGCACGCACAAATAGGTGAGGTATTGATTCAAATTCAGTCAGTAAGTTGAGATTAAGTATGAGCAGAGGGAAGACTTAGTGAGAAGGATGAACGAGACTACTATGGGAATCAGGCCTTCCAACAACTTGAAGAGGAAAAACTCAATACTCAAGAGCAATCTTGAGATCAAGCTTCAGACACTGAAATATGGTGCAAGCAACACAATTACAACAGTAGGATGATCAAACCTTCATCACCCTGCAACTGCAACATCTTGACTGGATCTTCCATGCCCGAGCCATCCAATGTAAGAGGGAAAAGACAACACATGAAACTGATTAAAACTGGCTGCGATGTCACTATGATCAAACCTACATCACAAAAACATAACTACCCTTGACTGGATCATCCATGCCTGAGTGTTCTAACACATCTTTTACAGAGAGATGGAAAGAAGCTGACTTGTATTAAAAAAGAAATATCAAATCCTATTACATAATAGATAACCAGAGCTTTCATCAAAGCTTTACAATGCGGGAGCCTAGCTCAACCATCGACCATAACAAAATATCAAAACTGCCTATATATACTAAAAATGTTGCAACCACCAGGAGTGTGATCAGACCATCGCATTAACATATTTAGTCAATGCCTACTCTATCATATTGTGAAGGACCCCTCATGTCAGATGCGAACCAGCCGCAGTTATGTGCTTTACAGGAAAATCTATCCATAAGGAAGCTTCAGATTCACAGTCTGCATTTATAGTCTCTCTCTGCATGTTTTCCATTTATGTGGTGAGACGAGTTTTCAACCACCTCTCTCACTTTCATTAACAATATGCATCGAGATTGAAACATGGCTTAATGCCAAGGGGGCGGCCACATGCTTCTCTCAGATAGGATGCCATATAAATGAGTGATTGTGGGGCTGCTAACAAATGGTTTGGGTTCACACCGCTTTTGAGCCCGCAATCCACCACCTTTTTCCACGTATTACTTTTTCCAAACCACGGCTTTAATTTCGGGACCACTTAATAAAATTATCACCCGAGCACGCCGCGTCCCCGCAATGGACTATGGTCGTCGATCTTGTGATCTTGGGCAAGGATTTATGATCAACGGCTCAAATCTTTCCTCTTCAGATCTTCCCTTTTTGAATCAATGACCGAGATCAGCTTTGGGACTTCGGGCTTCGACCTTTCTCATGGCGCTATAATTCGTGCAATTTTAAAATCCCAAATACTCAGGGGCCGTTAATCTGGAATGCTCCTGGAATCTCCATCGCTGACAAAATTCAACCTATCTGTTTGTATTTTAAGCTTGAAATGAGATTCTCTGCATGATGTGCTCAGAAACTTCCTGTGCAGACCACGAACTTGGATGGTCTGTTTCCCTTGACAACTATATGTGATAACATAATCTTTCTTGAATCCTCCAAGAAAGATCAAATTATTGAGATGTAACATGTTCATCTGGATAACTTCACTCATGGAAAGACATATACTGAATTTGATGATGATATTCCACATCTTGAAGGGGAGGTCCCTATCTTGGGTTAATCTCTGTAGTCTCCTTTTGAAGAACCATCTCCCTACATGAAGAAGTTCCCACCACTTCATTAGAAACCAAATTTTATTTGGTTGATGTGATCAAGAGGATTGAAAAGTTGAGGCTTGATGAGAACTCAACACCATCTCAATCAATTGAGCAACATGGACCATCTCAGAAAGGTCCACCAACATGCCTCACAAAAACACTTGAAGGTGTTCATCTTGATGAGTTCGGAAAGACATGGACCAAAATTTCCTGAAGACAAGATGGAGGTAATGTAGATAATTAAAACTTAGGTTATGTAGATGACATGGATGTTTCATATGATTGTGAGTTGAATTTATCTACTAGCCTTGAACCAACTTCCTTTAAAGAAGCCACTTTTCATGATGAGCGAAAAGAAGTGATGTGGAAGGAATATGATGCTCTCATCAAGAATGGGACTTTGAAGTTGGTGGACCCTAAATTCGAAACCAAACCGATTGACTACAAGTGGGTATTCAAGGACAAGTACAAATCAAATGACTCACTTGACAAGCACAAAGAAAGGATCGTGGGAAAATGATTTGCACAGAAATAAGGTGTTGATTATGAAGATAATTTTTCCCCCACAACAAAATGGGATACCATCCGTACTCTAGTTTCCATGGCAACAAATAATGGATGGAAAATTCATCAAATGGATGTGAAGACCACTTTCTTGAATGGAGAATTGAAAGAGAATGTTTTCATGTCTCATCCAAAATGATTTGTCGTGAAGGGAAAGGAACATAAGGTATTCAATCTCATCAAATCCTTATATGGCTTGAAACAAGTATCATGAGCATGGTATGAAAAGTTAACTAGGCATCTTCAGAAATTGAATTTCAAGCATTCCAATCTTGACAATGAAACTTTGTTTGTCAAGAAATTTGGCAATTTTTTTTGTATATATTGTAGTACATGTAGATGATCTATTGATAACAGGGAACAATTAAAGCTACATTGCATCTATAAATAAAAAGTTGAAGAAGGGCTTCAAGATGACAAATTTGGGACATCTTCACTACTATTTGGGCATTGAGGTGATTCAAAATCCAAAGTACATATTCATCTCCCATAATAAGCACATTGGAGAACTGTTGAATAAGTTTGGCATGGCCTAGTGTAATCTTGTTACTACTCCAATGGAATAGAATTTGAAACTCACATCAAAAGAAGGGAATGAATTTGACGTTGCAACCAAGTACAAACAACTTGTGGGAAGTCTTATCTATTTTACTACCACCAGACGAGACATTTTATTTGTTGTTGGGATTCTTTCTAGGTTCATGAAAAATCCTTGTGAAGGACATTGGTTTGCTGCAAAAAGAGTTCTAAAATACTTGAAGGGAACTTAGGATTTTGGACTCATGTACTCTAAGGTAGATAACTTCAACCTGATAGGATATTCTGACTCAGACTTTGTTGGGGATAAGGAAAATGGAGTGTCAACTTTAGGCTATCTCATGAGTCTTGGATCAACATTTGTCTCTTGGAGAATGCAAACAGTTAGCTCCAACAGATTCCACAAACGAGGAAAAATATGTGGTAGTTGCATAAGCAAATAAGGAGATTGTGTGGCTCAGGAAAACACTTGAACACTTGCAGAAGAAACAAGTGAATTCTACTCCTCTTCTAGTTGACAGTACTTTTGCAATCAAGTTGGCCAAGAATCCCAGATTCCATGATTGAACTAAGCACATCAATACAAAGTATCACCTGATTTGATATAATGTAAAGGCCAAAAATATTCACTTGATACATTGTTACATTGTTCCACAAATGAGAAAATTGTGGACATCTTCACCAAAGTGCTTGGAAGATAAAAATTTGAAAAGTTTAGAATGATGCTTCAACTCACAAACACTCCTTTGGATTAAGGGGGGGAATGTTGACACTTAATCCTTAGGATTGTGTTACTTGTAACATAAATTATAAATATGAAGAGTCGTAGGTGATAGGAAGAGTCACCCATTAGGGAAGACCATTGGTAATTTTTTGTATATTTATTGAGTTTCATGTTAATACAATCACATAATTGTGGAGTTACCCATTCACTACCATACCAAGCTTGTCACCCATGACCCTCATCATGATTGCATTTTTTTAGAGGGAGATCCAACCTTCCCCCTACATCCTCACTTTTGCCTCGTGCTGATACCCATACTCAACACTTTCTCCAGGCTTAATGAGCCCTCATTTCTTTGTGAAGTGGTGGGAAAATGACACATTCGAGTCCCACTTGTTAACACCCCATCCTAGTGACAATTACATTAATAATTAATAATATTTATTATTATTATTATTATACTTACTATTATTATTATTATTATGAAAATAAAAATAATAATTAATTGAATTAAATAATCAATAATAATGAAATTAATTAAAATACTTAAATGATTAATACACTAAAAAATGTAGTTTTGATGCTAACTTTACGTAAATGAATATACTACAAGGCCAAAAAGGCGCTAATGCAACACAAAATGAATAACTAACACTAACATGATGCACAAGTGATGTAAAATGATGTTAATATGACACAAAAACGAATATTAATAATGCATATGTGACACTAACATGACATAATAGCGATGTAAAATGACAGTAATAAGATGTAAATATGATGTAAAATGGCTAAAAAGATTTGTAATTCGACATTGCCATGACATTTTTGCGATGCACAAATGACACCCCATATGAAATATCGATGCTCATATTGATGCATTATGGTGCTGAAACAACTCAAAATACATGCTTCTAACACAAACTTGATGTAAAGGTGATTGTATAAGTGCTTTTTGCTATAATATGGGATGGAACATGATGCTAACGGGATGCATAGAATTTTTTTTGCATAATATTGTTCCTCTCTAATATGACGCTTTGTAGAGCATGCATTGAAGAAGATGACATAACATTGACACAAATAATGATGCTCCCTTTAATGTCATGTTTTTTTTCTCCAAAGAAAAAAAATTGGAATTGTATTTATAGTAAAAACAATTACATAGTCATATGCAACCCGACATTCAAAAAGGTGCTCAATAGTCATAGAACAAAACAGTCTCCATACTTTCCTTTTTCATACGATAACAACAAGTTGTTTCTTGTCCCAAAAAATTACATAAATAGTTATGTATATCAACATTCTATTTATTTTCATAAAAATTTACAAAAGCAGTTACATCATTAAAAATAAAAGTTGCAGTCAGTTCTGTTAGGAAATATACTTCCACACTAAATCTTCTAGGAAGTAAGAATACATATTTAAACAAGAAAATGAATGACAAAATAATCACAGAGTACACATAGATTTTACCTTAAAAACCCAAAATGGAAATCCATAATTCCTTGAGCTTCTTGCTCTCTTGTCATCTTATTCATCGATGAATAAAGAGTTACATAACTAACCTTGGTCTACACCTAAGATACAATCACCATCACACTCTCTTGTATTACGCAAGAACAACTGTGCAACCAATTCAACTTACATCTGCATGACCAACAACCTCTAAAGATTGATCTAATGATTAACTTTTTCAGTATTTCCACATGTCTTATTTATAGGATTTACAACGTGCATAACCCTAAATCATGGTTCCCGAAAATTGTTACAGATCGACACAAATCATTGGCTACAAATATCGTGAATATCGAGATTATATTACAATTGACTACCATTCAAATTACCAGTCAACCTCTAGTTGGTCTTCAATCGGTTGCCACTCGAACTCCCGCTGACTTCTTTTCTGCTAACCTATCGACTTTGTTGGACAACTGAGAGGGGGGGGTGAATCAGTTGTACCTGTGATTAAAAAGTTATGCTTATTTTAAACTCTTTACACAACATTTAATGGCAGTCACAATAATGCAGAGAAGTAGCAATAGAACATTCAACATCAGTCACACATATGAGATACACAGAGATGGATATTTCCTAAGGAAACCCATACAGGGTAAAAAACTCTTCTTCTTTATATGATAAGTAATCTTTACATTCTTTACTTTATCATACATATGAGCACCAACTCATAATGAGGCTACAACCTCTGTTTTGCAAGCAACAACTTGTTGAGAGCACCAACTCTCTGTTTTCTCTAGCACCTACTAGAAGGAAGCACCAACTCCCTGGTTTCTCTAGCACCCACTAGAAGGAAGCACCAACTCCCTAAGTGTTCCAGCACCAACTGGATGGAAGCACCAACTTCTATTCACACAGGCACCAACCTATATAACAGAGAACAACAATTCTCCCTTGCACCACCCTACCACCCTTGTTTCTCTGGCTGCAACCAGATGGAAGCTACAACTCCCTATGTTCAAGCACCCACTTGAACCTCTGAGGAAAAAAGTCCTCCCTATCACCTCCCTACCACCTTGAAATATAAATCTTTGCCACTGAAACTTATTACAGTGATATAATGTTCATCAATGGCTTACCAGTCTCATCACTGTTCTGCTACACTGCCCTGCTCTGTCTGCTTCACTGTCTTCATGCACACCTCCTTGCGCTTTTTGTTCTTCTGCCTTTTATGCTCTGTGCGCCATGTCCATTCAATGCACCATTCCTCTTTTGTGCATTTCAGCTGCTCCACTCTGCCTCATTCTACACACCTGAATCATGCTCAACAACAACACCCATCTCTTCTTTGTTCTGCATACATATAGTCTCTGTGCACCTTGTGCATGCTATCTCACCATGCTTCTACATGCTTTGTCCATATTGAGTGCTCTGCCTCATCATCATGCCAACTCTTCAGCTTCTCTGGCAGTTAAACGCATGCGTCCATCATCACTGGGTGTTATTTCAAGATTCCTTCGCCTCTCCAATAGTCAAGACTCTTCGTCTTCGCTATTACAGTCGAGATCAACCTCTCTATTGCAGTTATAGGCTTCAATGCTCTTCCATCTGTCAATTTCCTCTATGACCAGTCTTCACCCCACTAGAATATTCCTTGAAACTCTTCAGCTCCTCTAGAAATCACACTCAAGTCTCTTCAATTCCTCTGGCAGAAACCATCAATGGTATCTAGCAGTTACAGAGCGAACCATGAAATGGAGCCTAGCTATGCTAGCTCCTTCCACTTATGTGACCATCGACGATGACCACTGACTACATAGATATTTCACCATTTTGGCATTTCGGCATTCGGTAATTCAGCATTCCGACATCCTTGATGTGAAGATTTCTTGACAACTCCAAGTCTCGATATTCGAAACTCCGAAATGGATTCAGATCAACGACATTTTGGCAATTAGCTTTTTTCCGTTTCGGGACTCCTGTGGTGAAGATTCTCGGCGCTTAACTCCTCCAACTCCTGGTATCCGTAGTTCTGAAATGGAGTCGGATCAAAGATCCGGTATTTCATTGTTTCGCATTTCGGTGATTTGGCATTTCGGCACTTCTGTGGTGAAGTGTTTCGACACTTCAAACTCCTGGTATCCGGGACTTCGAAATGGAGTTATTTCCCGGTCTACGAAGCTCTTTGTTGGTGTGCCTATTTCAAGATTTCGGTGTTTCACTTTTCGCAATTTCGGGACTCCTTTGATGAAGAGTCTCGACTCTTGACTCTTCCAACTCCCGGTATCTGGAACTCCGAAATTGAGTCTTTGACATGCTCTGATCTTTCGCCTTTTAGTATTTCGGGGTTCGCTACTTCAAAGGTTAATGTTCCTTTGGTCTTTGATTTCCCGGTCTGCGAAACTCCGAAATGGAGTCTTTGTGGTGCTCTTATCTTTCGCCACGCGTCCATCCCAGATCAATTATCGATCCAACGGCTTCAATTTTCCATTTCTCATTTCACGATTTGGAAGGATAGAGCACTTCCTTCCTTTGAATTCTTGGTCAGTGAAATGTTGATCTGTGACCATGTGCCTTACCCGAAGATGGATGGTCCTCCTTCTTTTGGGATTTCGGCATTTTGCATTTTGCGACCGGAACTCTTGTAGTAAGAGTTCTTGACATCCCCAACTCCCAGTATCCGAAACTATCTCCTGCTTTCGAGATTTCGGTGTTTCACATTTCGCGATTCCGGGACTTGTCATGAGTGTCCTTGACACCTCCACCTCCCAGTATCTGAAACTCTGAAATGGAATTGGATCAATTTATCCCTAATCTTCCTTTCCTACCTGTAAACCATCAAATGATCAAGCACATTCTTGCACTCTGCGTGCACCTCTGCACTATCTCTTCTGAGCTTATGTTGTCCCTGTTTTTACATCACTGCATACTTTGATCTTGCCATCAATGACAAGCACACATGCCTGTAAACATGATAACAAGCTTGTTGTTGATCACTTTGAATTTTGACTTCCCCGATCGATCACTTCGACCCTCGACTTGACCCTCAACTTGAATTTCAATGCAAAGAATATAACAACCTAACATTCTCCCACTTGTTGTATTTTTTGATGAAATGGGAGCTTCCTGAACTTTTATTCATAGACCTATGGTAGAAATTCACATTGCCTCTCTGCACCAAGAGAACTTCACAACACTCACAAACTTCATCAATGAGTCTGTTATCTTTTCCAACGTGTCTACTTTCTCCAACAACACCTTGTTGCTTTCCACCATGTCTCTCACAAAATGGTATTGTATATAAATATGCTTCATCCTGGAATGATATATGGTTTCTTTGCTAGAAATGTTGCACTTTGACTATCACATTTTATATTCATATCTCTCGTATCAAACCCTATCCTTGAACATAGACTTTGTAGTCATAGCACTTCTTTTCTTCCATTAGTGGTTGCGATGTATTCAACTTATGTTGTTGACAATGCTATGATCTCATGTTGCTTACTCATCCAATCAATTGCTCCACCGAACATATTAAACACATATCCATTGGTTGACCTTCATCAATCCATATCTCCAACCCATTCGGCATTGACAAAGCCATGTACATTTACTTCACTATCAACTTCAGGCTTCCCTTGGTAGCATATAACACAATCTTTTGTACCACACAAATACCCAAACACTCTCTTGACATTTGTCCAAAGATATTTCCCAAGTGTCGACATGTATATGTTCAATACTCCTACTGCATGAGCAATGTCTAGTCGAGTGCATACCATTGTGTACCTCAGACTAGCAACAACACTTGCATAGGGAACATGTGTCATGTCCTATGTTTCTTTGTGTGTCAGTGGATACTATTCAATAGTTAACCTTGCACCCACAAGAATTGACACCTTGACAAGTTTGCAATCATTTTTCTACACCAATGGAATAGAATTTGAAACTCACATCAAAAGAAGGGAATGAATTTGATGATGCAACCAAGTCCAAACAACTTGTGGGAAGTCTTATCTATCTTAATACCACAAGACGAGACATTTCATTTGTTGTTGGGATTCTTTCTAGGTTCATGCAAAATCCTTGTGAAGGACATTGGTCTACTGCAAAAATAGTTCTAAAACACGTGGAGAGAACTCAAGTACTCTAAGGTAGATGACTTAAACTTGATCCAATATTTTGATTCAATATTTTTTGGGGATAAGTAAAATGGAGTGTCAACTTCAGGCTATCTCATGAGTATTGGATCAACAATTGTCTCCTGGAGATCACACAAATAATCAGTTTCAACAGATTCCACAATAGAGGCAAAATGTATGGCAGCTACAGAAGAAACGAAGGAGATTGTGTGGCTTAGGAAAATACTTGAATATTTGTAGTAGAAACAAGTGAATTCTACTCATCTTCTAGTTGACAATACTTCTGCAATCAAGTTGGAAAAGAATCCTAGATTCCATAATTGAACTAAGCACATCAATACAAAGTATCACCTGATTCGATATCATGTAGAGGCCAAAACTATTCACTTGATACATTGTTACATTGTTCCACAAATAAGAAATATGCTAGCATCTTCACCAAAGTGATTAGAAGAGAAAAAATTGAAAAGTTCAGAATGATGCTTGGACTCACAAACACCCCTTCAGATTAAGGGGGGGAATGTTGACACGTAATCCTTGGGATTGTGTTACTTGTAACTGTTATAAGCAAAATCTGTCCGTAGGCACAGATCCGACCTATCCAGATGTGAAGCCGGTTACAGCCTCTTTGATAGCTCGGCACGAGGTAGAGACCACCCGCACCTCAAGTGGTCCTTCGCCTGAGGCGGTAATGAAGGGGAAAAAGAAAGGTGAAAGACTTACAAGAAGTCTTTCTCAGGACCACCCACCCTGGCTGTTATCCTTCCTTAGCTTCCTGGATGGCCAAAATGGCCTGGGGGGTGAAAATTATGGACAGTGGGACGAAAATGAGCTTGTTGATTTTTAGGACAACAAACTAAATAAAGTGAACAATGAGTTGTTCACTTCCTTAAAGCATTGGAAATTGTCCCAAAATGGGTTCCCGGGATAAACTGGTGTCCTGGGTAATTAACCAATGAATACCTTGAGTAAAAGGGTGTGAAACAAGGGTGAAAAGGGGGCTTAAAAGCTTCAGCCAAGTACTTTTAAATGGCTGTAAATTGCGAACATCAAGCCTTTCAAAGCTTTCAAGACAGGGAAACAAACTCAGAAAGGCTTGATACCCCCCGAGGTGACCCGGGAAGTGATCCCAGAAGGTTGTTAAATCAAAAGTGGGTTGTAAAAATAGATGAACATCCTTGTTACAAGATGATACAGCTATGATATAAGGGAAAGTATTCACAACTTCAATTTTGGTTCGTGAGTGAAAAGGTGGACTGATGAAAGGTTGACTTTAAAAGTATTATATTGGTCAATTTTTAGTTTTTATCACATGCCTTGGCCACCACACTATTTTGAAGGTTTTTGAAGGTTATCTCGATTAGGCAAACACATCCCAGAACTATGCCAACCAATATAAGAAGAGTAGTCCTAACATACCACGGTGGTTAGGTTGAAGAGTGCCCCATGCAGTTCAGAGAAGTGGGGATTAGCCACTTCTCGTCACTAGCGCTTTTGGGCTCTTAAAGCCGCTTGGATGGAAGAAGGATACCTGCAAAAAGAAAGAGGCTCAGGACCCCCCTAAAGAGGGTTTTTGCTGAGCTTACCCGAATAGAGTAGTATTCCAACCGAGCTAAGCTAATCAACTCCTTGACTGTGTGGTACTAAGGAAATACCACTCGACTTGTACTAACTAGACAACTTTCAAGGGGCTCCTGATGAAGACTCCCTAGCTTTGACTCTTAATATCCTACGAAATTGAAATTGCATAAAATGAAATACCAGGCCATCCATGTGGCGAGGTCACGTCTTGATTTCAAAAGCATGCCTCCTGGTTACTGAATTTGAAATATATTTAAAACTATATGCATAAAACAAGTAAATAGATAGGTGACATATATGTCACGGCTAGATAATATGTATATGTAAATATCTAAATAATATAAGTTTTTGTTTTCTGTGTATGGGGCGGACCCCTGAATTGTTTTCAAGTTTTCTTTTGTGGCGTTTTGCATGTATTTAGCTTGTTGATTTTGCATGGGGCCTTTAGGGAAATCCACCTATAGATTAGTGAGCAAAAAGTGATACAATGAAAATATAGCAAGATTAGATAATTACAGAATGACAATTACACCATTCAACCCAAAGGAATGGGTTGAAGCTCTTTGCGAGCAACAATGTCGCCATATGCATGAAAGCCCCAACTAACTCCTTGTATGAGGATTGGAAATTTAGTGTTTAAAATATAAAAGGTGTGATGGTTATCTACACAAGTATTAATCAGATTTTTTACATGAATTCACAAGTGAACCATTCAAACTACCTACACAAATCAAACATATAAACATTGGTATGTGTATCATAATTTTTTGGAGTGAATGCAAGTGATAAGTAAAGTGAATATGAGAGTGATTGGGTAGATTTACCAATCGAAATGTGTGTTTTTATTCGCTGCCCTACTGGCCCCTTTGCCTCAAACAGGTCTCTAGGTGGTACCCAACCGCTTAAGAGAAGCAGAGTGGGTGACCGGTTGTATCCTTGCAGGAAAACAACGAAATTTTAGTATTTATGCATGGAAAAACTAAAATAAACATAACAGAAATTTACACATAAGAAGTATATAACAACCAACTAAGATGGTTGTCCCATGGGGGGGAATTGACCAAAATGATTGATTTTCCTATTTGGGACAACAAGGTTAATAGTAAGAAAACATAACAGAAATATGCATGAATGAAAATATAAAGCAAACAAGTATGGACAACCAGCTAAGAGGTCTATTTAAGGGTTCTCCTAAGGGGCCCTAGGACTCCCAGCCACTACCTAAGGATGAAAACAATTGAATACTTCAGAAAATCTGCACTAAAACACATTAAACAAATTAAACCAAGTTGTTAGAAGATGAAAGTAAACATGTTAAACCCAAGGAAGAAACAACAAACACCTAGCTAACCAATCCCTCCTGGAGATAGCTAGCATAACAAGCATTTACCCCTACCCCTCAACCCTTAACCAACAAGTGACACATCCAACAACTAAAATTCAACAAGTATCACACACACAAAGAGTTTTGTAAATTTCAGTAGAGCTTTGTTACTATATTCATCCTCCCATTTACAATGCCAACCCTCTTATTTATAAAGGAGAGGTGAAGGCTTAGGGTTAGGTCACAAGACACTTGCCACTTTTGGAAAAGTGACAAGTGGACCAACCCTAAAGAGCTTTTGTCTGTTTACAAAAAGTAACATTATCCTAAAAGCATCTTATCCAAAAAGAATCTTATCCTAAAAGGGAACCTTATCCAAAAAGGGGATCAAATAAGATTTGACTTGACCCTTCAATTACATAGTAATACACCCCAAAAAGTAAATCATCCAAGAGTTCATATTACAAAAAGTCATTTTTCATAAAATGACAAAGCTTGATATGCCACATCATCATTTGCCTAGGGATTTGTGCCATCCCAAAGGCTCTTTCATTGCTGTCATGTTTTGTAGCTGTAGGTGAGGTGGTTTAGGACAATTCTCGGCCATCCATGGCTATCGGATTCACTGGAATGAAGCCCCAAGGTGTGGGGAATTTGTTGAGTTGCTTAGGAGGGCAAGGGGCCTTTGAGCTTTGGTCATTGTAAGTAAGGAAATGCCTATTGTTCAGGCACTTTTCAAACCTGATTATACCCCCCCTTTGCTGCCTATAATTTTCCCTGTGAGTTGGTCGAAGCATGGCTTCGATTTGGGCTTGTTTTGGTGAAGGGACCCCTTGGACCTGAAGCTTGAGAGGCTCTTCCCCTGTGCCAAATAGTCACAAAACTATTATTTACTGTGCCTATTCTATATCCCTATCCGCTATCTTTCCGCTTCCTTTCATTTGGCACAAATCCGACTCTGGATGAGTAAGATATGGCCCCGGGAAGGTATGCAGATGGAGTTGGCCAAGAGACTGATCATGGAAAAAAATGGAAGTTGGGACACAATTCTGGGTTGGACATCAGAATTAAAAGGCTTCTACATGCCTTCATTCCTGTAGCTGAAATGGGGTTTTCTCATCTGGCCCAATTTAACCTCGAAGGACCCCAATTAGGGCTCTTTTTGGCGCATGCTTGTTGGGCCAGGAATGAGTTCTTGTCGCTCTGGGACATGTCACTGAAAATCTGGGCTGAATTTGTTGAGTTGAATGTTATGGATGTATTCTAGACTTCACTCTGGTCGTTTCGACTATTCATGAGCGAAAATCCGCCTTCGTATGATGAAGTTATAGCATTAAAAAGGCCAATGACCCTCAGGGGGGGGGGGATTTAAATTTTTAACATATAGTTCAAAACCCATTTTAAATTTAATTTTAAATTTTATTCATATTTTAATCAAACATTATAAAATCTTAAAAATTAATTTTAATTACATATATATATAG
>ML793622.1:155805-177328 GCA_009831015.1 Picea engelmannii | reverse complement strand
ATTAAACTTAAATTAAAATAAACAAGATTTTAAACTATAATCAAAATTAAAATTTAAAATTAATTTGAAACCACCCCCCACCCGTCTTCCCCTGGTCGCCCATATGACCAGGCCGGAAGTGAAAAGGGAGCCCACGGGGTATGGAGGAGGTGGTTGGTGGCTGGGGAACGAGGGAGCGGAGGAGGAGAGGGTTGAGGGGTTTGCGTGGAGAAGAATGGGAAATGGGGAGAGGGGAAGGGGGGAATGGAGGTGAGGGCACGCGAGGGAGATGGAGGAGAGAGATGTGCGGAGTGGGAGGTGAGGGATGAGAGGGAGGTGGGGGATGCGTGGTGGTTGTGGGAGAGGAGGTCGAGCGAGGGAGAAGGGAGCAATGTGGAGGTGGATGTTTGGGAGTGTGTGCGCAGAGGGAGGAAAGAAGGGGGGAATGGGAAATGGGGTTGGGAATGGGCGAGAGGCTGAGGGAAGGCTGTGCGTGCGGGCAGAAAGGGGAAGGTTGAGTGTGGAGAGGAATGGGAAATGGAGGAGGAGGCCGTGTGAGGGAGAAGGGAGCAGCGTGGAGGTGGAGGCTGTAGGAGAGGAGGAGAGTATGGGCGTGGAGGTGGTTGAGGGGAATGGGTGGGGCTGCATGCAGAAAAAGGAGGAGAGGAGGAGCTCGGTGGTGGTGCCCGGGTGGTGGATGGGTGGCCAACCACAAAAAAAAATTAAAATTCAAAACTCTAAGGAAGTGGGTTTTTAGGCAATAAAATGGATGGGAGGTTCTGGGTTCAAACCCCCCTGCCCTCCATTTGAATTTCTGGGCAACTCTGGGAGTTTTTTGGGCAAAGGAGAAAGGGGAGGACTAGGTTCAAAGCCTAGGACTTCCTAATGACATGCTCAGGCCTGCAATCTTCAGCAAAGAACTAAGAATTTTAAAATTTTAAAGGAGCCATGGAGGCTTGGGCCTGGTGCCCAAGAGGGGTTCAAATCCCCTCTCCTTTGCATATTTTACACACCCACAACTTCCTGAACTCAGCAACTAACAAATAACTCTGAACTAGCAGCGAATACCACACTTGAACTAGGCAAATAAACACCAATTTGAAGGAAAAATACAATTTCTTCATGCAGGATCTCAACACAACCAGCAAAATTTTCCTTGATTTTTTTTCTTTTTTGGGAAATAGGATTGATGGATTACCTGGTTAATTGTTTGAAGATTGTTTCATGGAAGTTGGTTGTCCATTGCACAACTGCAACTACTTCTATAAAAACCTCCCTCTACTGCCATGAATTATTGTTGCAGAGCTTCCCCCCCTTTGGCCAAACTGTCAAAATGGCTTGGGAGAGGGGGGAGTTTTGATTTTTTCCAATTTTTCAAAAAAACATTTTTTCCCAAAATTTGCATGAGGCTATGTGCCCTCTCCCACATTTTCCAATTTTCTGAAAAAATTTAGTAAAATTTTCAATTAATTTTTTAATATTTTTTAGAAAAATGTGCAAGTCAAAGTTTTACTTTGACTTTGACTTTGACCCCGCTGCTGCTGACTTAGCCCAAAAATGTTGTCCGGTGAGACGGAGTCGGAATCGGATGCAGGGCACATCGTTGGAAAGGTCTCGACAAGACCGTCGGGAATATGTCATCACCAACTTGAGATAATCCCACCTTAGCCCTCAAATTTGGCCCAAAACAGTGGTTTCTTAAAACCCCTGACTTGCTGGTGGGCCCACATGACATCCAATCTTGTGAAAGGTGCCAAATCGCCATACGATATCCAATCGAGTCAAATG
Source organism: Picea engelmannii (assembly GCA_009831015.1). Lineage (NCBI taxonomy): Eukaryota > Viridiplantae > Streptophyta > Pinopsida > Pinales > Pinaceae > Picea > Picea engelmannii. Next base: position 175,561 of record ML793622.1, on the reverse strand, counting down.
AGGTACCGTCAGAAAGGTATTGATGAGTACTTCGGCGAGGTGAAAATATATTTCTATTTTGGGGTCATTTGTGATTGTCTTAGCTATTATGAAACCCTGCCATGAGAGTTGGTGGACCCCCCTTTGCCTGAAATCATTAACCAACTTGTCACAACTCTAACCGGGCCATCCGAGGTCAGAATGAGGCAAATGAGATGTGGAATTATAGCATGGAATTCTTGAATCTCTGATTTATAACTCTTTACCCACCAATTTTAACTCATGAAGCACTACAACCAATTTGGTGCCTGAAAGTAGTCATGAACTTGTGAAAGCTTGTTCTTACCAACCGAGGTTCGAAACCAAGCATGGGATATACCATTGGAAATGTATCACACTTCCATACACCATGTCTAGGTTTGATTTTCCTTTTGATACCATAATCTAAACAGAATCATACCAGGAAGTCATAGCTATTGGTTTTGGTCGTTCGGGTGGCGTTGACTTTGCGTCCCTCGTATGGGGTCATACGGACTTGGAATCAAGCTCATGATAGCCCGTTGAAAAGATTGTCCTGATTCCTACCACATGGCAGTGTTGTATTACCTGAACTGAACAACCTTTACATGAGGAAGAAATGTCATGGGAAGGTCCACTACTCCATGAAGGCAACCAACTAATACTCTTTCAAGGGCAAAGGCCATAGTAACTATCCCCCCCACCACTGTCTTTGACTAGAACCATAGCACCAAGGGACGTTTATGGAGAAGTAACTGTGTAAAACACCATGTTGAGCCCATCGCAGATTTTTGGGTCAACTGTAACATAAATTGTAAATATGAAGAGTAGTAGGCGATAGGAAGAGTCACCCATTAGGGAAGACTATCGGTCACTATTTGTATATTTATTGAGTTTCACGTTAATACAATCACATAAGTGTGGAGTTACTCATTCACTGCCATACCTGGAATTTCACACATGACCCTCATCATGATTGCATTTAATTAGAGGGAGATCCAACCTTCCCCCTACATCCTCACTCTCACCTCGTTCTAACACCCATACTCAACACTTTCTATGGGATTAATGAGCCTTCATTGCTTTATGAAGTGGTGGGTGAATGAAACATTCAAGTCCCACTTGTTAAGACCACATCCAGGTGACAATTACATTAATAATTAATATTATTAATTATTATTATTATTATTATTATTATTATTATTATTATGATTATTCTTACTATTATTATTATTATTATTATGAAAATAATAATAATAATTAATTGAATTAAATAATCAATAATAATGAAATTAATTAAAATACTTAAATTAGTAATAAGCTAAAACAATGTAGTTTTGATGTTAACTTTACGTAAATGAATATATTGAAAGGCCAAAAACGTGCTAATGCAACATAGAATGAATATTAACAACATGTACCTAAGACTAACAGGATGCCTAAGTGATGAAAAATGATGTTAATATGACACAAAAATGAATATTAGCGATGCACACATGACACTAACATGATACAATAGAGATGTAAAGTGACACTAATAAGATGCAAATATGATGTAAAATGACTAAAATGTTTTGTAATTTGATATTGCCATGATGTTGGTGCAATGCACAAATGATGCCCCATATAAAATATTGGCATTCATATTGATGCACTATGGTGCTTACACAACTCAAAATGCATGCTTCTAACACAAACTTTATGTAAAGGTGATTGTATAAGAGTTTTTTGCAATAATATGTCATGGAACACGATGCTAACAGGACACATTTTTTTTTCCATCATATTGTTCATCTCAAATATGACGTTTTGTAGAGAACGCATTGAGGAAGATGACATAACACTCACAAAAATAATGATGTTCCCTTTAATGTCATGTTTTTTTTTCCAAAGAAAAAAAATTGGAATTTTATTTATAGTAAACAAAATTGCATAGTCATATGCCACCTCACATTCAAAAAGGTGCTCAGTAGTCTTAGAGAAAAACACTCTCCATACTTGCCTTTTTTATATGATAACAACAAGTTGTTTCTTGTCCCAAAAAATTACATAAATAGTTATGTATATCAACATTCTATTTCTTTTCTGAAAAAATTACAAAAACAATTACATCATTAAAAGGAAAATTTGTGGTCAGTCCTATTAGGAAATTGACTTCCACACTAAACCTTCTAGGAAAGAAGAATACATATTTAAGCAAGAAAATGATTGAAAAAACAATCACATAGTACACATAGATTTTACCCTAGAAACTCAAATGGGAAAACCATCATTCCTTGAGCTTCTTTCTCTCTTGTTATCTTATTCGTAGATGAATAAAATTTCACATGACTAACCATGGTCTACATCTAAGACACAATCACCATCATACTCTATTGCATCACACAAGAACAACCCCGCAACCAATTTGAATTACATCTACATGACCAACAACCTCTAAAGATTGATCTAACAATTAACTTTTTTTAGTATTACAACATTCCTTGTTTATATGATTAACAACATGCAAAACTCTAAATCATGATTCCAAAAAATGGTTACAGAGCCACGTAGATAATTGGCTACAAATCTCGTGAATCTCAGGATTCTGTTATGGTCAATTACCAATCATATTACCAGTCGATCTCTAGTTGGTCTTCAGTTGGTTGCCACTTGACCTCCTAATGAACTCTTGTCGATTGACCTCTCAACTTGATATCAATCACTTCGACTTCTGACTTCCCCAAATGATCACTTCGATCCTTGACTTGACCATCGACTCGAATTTCACTACAAAGAATATAACATCCTAACATTCTCCTACTTGTTGACTTCTTTGTTGAAATGGGAGATTTATGAAATTTTGTTCATAAACCTAGGGAAACATTTTCGATTGGATCTCTACACCAAGAAAACTTCACAATACTCACAAACTTGATCAATGAGTCTGTTATCTTTTGCAACATGTCTACTTTCTCCAACAACACCTTGTTGCTTTCCATCATGTCTCTCACAAAATGGTATTGTACATCAATATGCTTCATCTTGGAATGGAAAGATGGTTTATTTGATAGAAATATTGTGCTTTGACTATTCCATTTTATATGCATAGATCTCTTCTCAAAACTGACACCTAAACATAGCCTTTGCATCGATACTACTTCTTTGTTTCCATGAGTGGCTACCATGTATTCAACTTCTATATTTGTCAACAATGATACGACAGCTTGTCGCTTACTCATCCAACTGATTTCTCCACCAAACATCTAGCACGCATATCTAGTGGTTGACCTTCTTTGATCTATATCTCTAACCCAGTTGTCGTTGACAAAGCCATGTACATTTACTTCACTGTCAACTTCAAGATTCCATTGGAAGCGTATAGCATAATCTTTTGTGCCACAAAAATACCCAAACACTCTCTTGATAGTTGTCCAATGCTCTTTCCCAGGTGTCAATATGTATCTTCTCAATACTCCTACTTCATGAGCAATGTTTGGTCGAGTGGAGATGATTATGTACATTAGACTAGTGACAACACTTGCATAGGGAACATGTGCCATGTCCTTTATTTATTCATGTGTCTTTGGAAAATGTTCAACAATTATCCTTGATCCCATAGGAATTGACACCTTGATAGGTTTGCAATATTGTTTCTACTCCAATGGAATAGAATTTGAAACTCACATCAAAAGAAGGGAATGAATTTGAGGATGCAAATAAGTACAAATAATTTGTGGCCAGTCTTATCTAAGTACTTACTACCACCATACCAGACATTTCATTTGTTGTTTGGATTCTTTCAAGGTTTGTGAAAAAACCTTGTGAAGGACATTGGTCGACTGCAAAAAAAGGTTCTAAAATACTTGAAGGGAACTCATGATTTTGGAATCGGGTACTCTAAGGTAGATGACTTCAAACTGATCGAATATTCTGATATAGACTTTGTTGGGGATAAGGAAAATGGAGTGTCAACTTCAGGCTATCTCATGACTCTTGGATCAACAACTATCTTTTGAAGATCATGCAAATAGTCAGTTCCAATAGATTCCACAACATAGGCAACATATGTGGAAGTTGTAGAAGCAACAAAGGACATTGTGTGGCTCAGGAAAATACTTGAAGATTTGTAGGAGGAAAAAGTGAATTCTACTCCTCTTCTAGTTGAAAATACTTCTACAATCAAGTTGGGCAAGAATCCTAGATTCCATGATTGAAGTAAGCACAATAATAAAAAGTATCACATGATTCGATATCATGTAGAGGCCAAAAATATTCACTTGAGACATTGTTACATTGTTTCACAAATGAGAAAATTGTGGACATATTCACAAATGCGCTTGGAAGAGAAAAATTTGAAAAGTTCAGAATGATGATTGGACTTACAAACACCCCTTCACATTAAGGGGGGAATGTTGGCATGTAATCCTTGGGATTGTATTACTTGTAACATAAATTATAAATATGAAGAGTCGTAGGTGAGAGGAAGAGTCACCAATTAGGGAAGACCATCGTATATTTATTGAGTTTCACATTAATACAATCACGTAATTATGGAGTTACTCATTCACTACCATACCTGGTCTGTCACCCATGAACCTCGTCATGATTGCATTTGGTTATAGGGATATCCAACCTTTGCCCCTACATCCTCTCTCTCGCCTCATGCTGACACCTGTACTCAACACCTTCTCCGAGCTTAATGATCCTTCCTTGCTTTGCGAAGTCGTGGGAAAACAACACGTTCGAGTCCCACTTGTTAACACCCCATCCATGTGATAATTAAATCAATAATATTAACTATTTTTATTATTCTTATGAAAATAATAATAATAATAATTAATTGAATTAAATAATCAATAATAATAAAATGAATTAAAATATGTAAATGATTAATAAGCTAAAACAATGTAGTTTTGATATTAAATTTACGTAAACGAATATACTACAAATCCAAAAATGCACTAATGCGGCACAAAATGAATAATAACATCATGTACGTAACACTAACACAATGCATAAGTGATGTAAAATGATGTTAAAATGACACAAAAATGAATATTAATGATGCATATGTGACACTAACATGATACAATAGAGATGTAAAATAACACTAATAAGATGTAAATATAATGTAAAACGACTAATTTGTTTTATAATTCGACATCGCCATGATGTTGGTGCAACACAAACGATGCCCCATCTGAAAAATCGATACTCATATTGATGCACTATGGTGCTGTCACGACTCAAAATACACAAACTTGATGTAAAGGTAATTGTATAAGTGTTTTTTGCAATAATATGTGATGGAACACGATACTAACAGGGTGCATGATTTATTTTTTTGACTCATATTGTTCGTCTCTAATATGAAACTTTGTAGAGCACTCATTGAAGAAGACGACATAGCATTGACACAAATAATGATGCTCCCTTTAAGGTCATGTTTTTTTTCCAAAGAAAAAAAAAATGGAATTTTATTTATAGTAAACAAAATTACATAGTCATATGCCACCTGGAATTCAAAAAGGTGCTCAATAATATTAGATAAAAACACTTTCCATACTTGCCTTTTTTATATGATAACAACAAGTTGTTTCTTGTCCCAAAAAATTACATAAATAGTTATGTGTGTCAACATTATATTTATTTTCTGAAAATATTACAAAAATAGTTACATCATTAAAAATAAAAGTTGTGGTCTGTCCTATCAGGAAATAGACTTCCACACTAAACCTTCTAGGAAAGAAGAAAACAAATTTAAAGAAGAAAATGAATGATAAAACAATCACATAGTACATAGAGATTTTACCCTAGAAACCCAATCCAGAAAACCATCATTCCTTGATCTTCTTGCTCTCTTGTCATCTTGTTCATATATGAATAAAGAGTTACATAACTAACCTTGTTCTACACCTAAGACACAATTACCATCATACTCTCTTGCATTACACAAGAACAACCCTGCAACCGATTCGACTTACATCTACATGACCAACAACCTCTAAATATTGATCTAACGATCAACTTTTTATGTATTACAACACACCTTGTTTATAGGACTTATAACATGTAGACCCATAAATCATGGTGCAAAAAAATTATTATAGATCCATGCAGATCATTGGCTACAAATATCGTGAATCTTAGGATTGTGTTAGAGTCGACTACTAGTTAGAATACCAGTTGGTCTTCAGTGAGTTTCCACTCAGCCTCCTGACGACCTCTTCTTGGATGACTTCTCGACTTGTTATCGATCACTTTGAATTTCGACTTCCCCTGTCGATCACTTCAACACTCAACTTGACCATCGACTCGAATTTCATTGCAAAGAATATAACAACCCAACATTATCCCACTTGTCTTCTTTGTTGAAATGGGTGCTTCCTTAACTTTTGTTCATAGACCCAGGGAAACAATGCCCATTCCCTCTTTGCACCAAGAGAACTTCACATCACTCACAAACTTGGTTAATGAGTTTTCTATCTTTTCCAACATTTCTTCTTTCTCCAACAACACCTTGTTGTTTTCCACCATGTATCTCACAAAATGATATTGTACATCAATATACTTCATCCTAGAATGGTAATATGTGTTCTTTTCTAGAAATATTGTGCTTTAACTATTGCATTTTACATTCATATCTCTCTTCTCAATCTAGATCCCTGAACACAATCCTTGCAACCATACTACTTTTATTCCATGAGTGGTTTCCATGTATTCAAATTTTGTTTTCGACAATGCTATGATCGCCCATCACTTACTCATCCATATGATTGCTCCATCGAACATCTTGAACACATATCCACCGGTCAACCTTCATCAATCCAGATCTCCAGCCCAATCAACGTTGACAAAAATATGTACATTTACTTCACTTTCAACTTCAAACTTCCCTTGGTAGAATATATCATAATATTTTGTGCCACACAAATTGATCTGAAAATGAAAAGGCTCGAGTCTCTTTAAAATTGCAAGTGAAATTTGTATGTGCTTGGGTAATAGGATCAAGTTACAAACACATAAAATTTAATGATCTTTTAATTAATCATGAGCAACATAAATAGACATAACAACCATCAAAGTAAACACATTAACACAACAAAATGATAAACGAGTTCACCCCTCTCTTAGGCTACATCTCCTGGTCCAGCTTCCAATGGATCATTTTTCATTAATGATAAAAGTGTCAAAATCAGTGATTTAAAATGTTCAGAATGAAAAATAGATGGCTTCAATGGATCCATAACGTCCAAAACCCCCTAGATAGGCTCTTCCTGCACCCAGTTTGGCCAAAAACTGAGTTGGAATCACTTCCTGGAAGTTTTCCCAATTCTTTGTTGTCTCTGCTGCTCCAAAACGCACCTATGTGAACTCAACCTGGCTTATGGGCGTTTCTTGTGAATAAAACCATCACCCACATGAATCTTGCAAATTCAGGTATTATGTTGAACAATTAGAGGGATAAGCACCTAAAATTGCGGAGGACGTGGTCATGTGGCCCCCCATGTGGTCAGGCACTGACCTGGATTTTCGCACCTAGCCCGCAATTCCATTGAAACCTCCCATGATTTTTGTGGTCATGTGGCATGGACACATGGTATGGGTCGCAGGATGGCACCGTTGGTTCCATCGCACCCCCGATTCCAAAGCTTAAGGTTAAGGTATAGTGGATTTTTGAGTCAAGACCAAGGGTTGCGGCTTAGCCTCGACCCTTTTTGCACCCGTATGAAACATAGTTCAAAATTAAATATTTGTGCAAAGGTATATGGGTAAGAACCATATAGCAGGCGGGCTAGTAGCCCCGCCTACACCAACACATTACCACTTGCCCCGGAGGTCATGGGTTCAACCCCCGCAAACTACAACCAAAATTTTGTACCATGGAGGGGTGCCACATGGCAGCCCATGTCTAGACCATGTGGCACCATACCATTGGCCCATCACATCACCACGTGTCGAAGCTAGATTGGTCCAACTCATGTGTCAATCACCTGCCACATCATCCTCTACCACGTCACCACTTTCCACGTGTTAGTACAACACCATTCCATGTCAGTAGTACAACCCTACCATGTCACTAGTACGTCCCTACCACATCAGACTGTATGGACTGTATAGTCAACAAAAATTTTGCATGTTTGAGGAAATAGACAGAACGTGATATCTCTCACATAGGATGTCTATTTGAAACCATTCAAGTTGTGTTCGGATCATGAGGATGAGTCCTATGCACAAGTTCGTTTTGAAGCAATTCTGAGCACTTTGATTTTTTAGCATATTTTGATCCCCTGGATCACAAATATACAAACACTCTCTTGACAATTGTCTAGTCCTCTTTCCCAGGTGTTGACATGTATCTACTCAATACTCCTACTCCATGAGAAATGTTTGTTCAAGTGCACACCATTGCATACATTAGACTACCAACAAAACTTGCATAGGGAACATGTGCCATGACCTTTATTACTTCTTGTGTCTTTTGACACCGTTCAACAGTTAGCCTTGCTTCCATAGGAATTGGCACCTTGATAGGTTTGCAATCTTGCTTGTTGAAATGATTCAATATCGTTTCAATGTACTTCCTCTGGTTCAACCAAATATTTCTAACTAACCAATCTCTCTTGATATCCATTCCCATAATGAAGGTCGCTACACCAAGATCCTTCATGTCGAATTTGGATGATAACTGCTTCTTTACCTCTTTTATTGTGTCCATGATGTTTTCGACTAGCAACATGTTGTCGACATACAAAGCTACATATATGAAATTCCCACCTTCTTCCTTGGAGTATACACAATGATCATATTTACTTCTCACAAATCCCAAACTAAGGATGTATGTGTCAAAATTTTGATACCGCATCCTTGGCGATTGCTTTAGACCATAAAGGGATATTTTCGTCTTACACACTAGCTCTTTCTATCCTTTACTGCGAATCCTTCATCATGTTTCATGTAGATTTCTTCTTCCAGATCCTCATGTAGGAACATTGTCTTCACATCCATTTTCTCGATTTCAAGATCAAAATTTTCAGTCGTAGACATTACTACTCTAGTGGAAATTGATCTTGCAACATGGGAAAAAATCTCACCGAAGTTGACTCGTTCAACTTAGGAATATCCTTTCGTTATGAGTTGAGATTTGAATTTTTTGACTTGACCTATTTCTTTCATATTTTTCTTGAACACCCACTTTCTACCAACGATCTTTCTTCCATTAAGTAATTCTACTAAATCCCACATCTCATTCTTGTGCAGAGATTCCATATCTTCAACCATGGCATCCTTCTATAGTTTATCATCTATTCGGTCGATTTCCTCCTTGACTGACTTGGGATCCACATCAATGGAAGTTAACACAAATCTTGAACAAAAATCAAGTGGACTATACCTTTCAACTAGTTTTCTTACTCATTCAGAGCTCCTTACAACTAGGGTCGGCTATTCAACCTCTTCATCTAATTCATTTGACTCATTTGAATCATCTTCTTCGTTCCTCAATTCAAAACTCAACTTCTCTAGATCTTTCTCTATTAGACTACTTTAGGCTCGAATGTGCCTCCAAATTGCCTAAAGATCACATCTTGACTGTAAACTATTTTCCTTGATGCAAGATCCCAAAGATTTTATACTTTCATTCCTTCCTTGTACCCAATGAAAATACTCTTGACTTCCTTCTTGTCCAACTTGTTCCTCTTTTCCTTGGGAACATACACAAATGTATCACAGTCAAATACTTTGGGATGTGAAAGTGAAGGATTCTTACCCAACCATACCTCATGTGAAATCGATTCAACTAGTACCAATGAAGGAGAAATATTTACCAAATATTTTGTAGTGTTGACCATCTCTACCCATAATTCTTGTGTGAGCCAAACACCACTAAGCATGCACCTTGCCTTGTCCATCAATGTTTTGTTCATTCTCTTAGTGAATCCATTTTTTTGTGGGATGTATGGTGTGGTATTTTTTTGTGCTATGCCACACTGCTTACATAACTGCTCAAAATAATTTCCATAGAATTCACCACCATTGTCAATTCTCAACACCTTGATCTTCTTATTTATCTGGTTTTCTACAAGAGATTTAAACTCTTTGAATTTCTCAAATACCTCTTATTTCTTCCCCTCGAATTATATCCATGTCCAAATGGAGAAATCATCTATGAAGGAGACATAATACAACGATCCACCAAGTGAGGGGACTGTTACAGGCCCAAATACATCACTATGGATCAATTCTAGAACCCCCCATTTCCCTTCTCTCTCCAGATGAGAACCTAACTCGATTTTTTTTTCCATATATGTAATGTTCACAAAAGTCAACTTCCAAATTACAATCATAAAAACCTTCAACCATACCTTTGTTTTTCATTGTTAGAAGTCATTTTTCTCCAATGTGTCCCATCCTCTGGTTCCATAAAATGGTCGGGTCAACTTGACAAAGTATTGGTGAATCGGTTTGAATCGACCCAGCCCTAGATGAGTTGGTTCGAGTTGACTTCATGAACAACAATGTTGTTTCATCTAGTCAAGTCAACATTCCCTAACATTTTGCATATGGTTCCAATCTGAACTCCTTTCATTAATACCATCACACCCTTGACCATTTTGCATGTATCATTCTGAAATAGAGTGTTCACACCTGCATCACTCATCTTGTTGAAAAGTATCAAGTTTCTTACCAAACCCAGAATATGTAGCACACCTGAAAGGGTTCTACTCTTCCCATCTTGTAGTATCATTTGGACTCTCTCCCATCCAACAATTTTGGTTATTGAGTTGTCCCCTGATAACACATCTCCTCCTTCATATCTCTCATATTTGCAAAATTGTTCTCTGTGAGGTGTCATATCAAAGGACGCTCCTAAGTCTATCAACCAAACATATTGATTTGAATATGTACTGGTCAATGCCAAATACACATCGGCTCCTTTATTCAGAGTAGTCCTTTCGATAATAGAGATGCAACCACATCTTCTAGCACTAATGTGGTCAAATTACCCCCTATAGCCATGACTAAGCTATCCCAAGAGTCTCGAAAAGAACATAATAGAATAATAGATTTCTCCTCATTAGTAATTTTAATATATACAGATGATAAATGGATTATTATAATATTAAATGGATTCAAATGTTTAGTTACCGAGATCCCATCACTCATCCTCAAAAGATACAATTTATTTCTAAGGAACAACTTATTTACTAGGGATTTTGACTGGTACAAGCTTCCCAACTTGTCCCACGATTTCTTATCCTAGTCTTCACCCAAGACATTCATCAACACTCAATCTGCAAGACAAAGTAAAATCATACTCCTTTACCTTCTCTCTATTTTCTCCCATTCTTCCCTTGACGTACCTGTCGAAATGGTACTTGGATAGACGGTTTCCCATTGTTCTCAATTTACAAGGATATATTCAATTTCAAGCTTCCAAAGCTAAAAATTCTAGCCATTGAATTTTTTGATCTCTATCCTTTAACTACATGCCATTCTTTCAAGCACAAATTCAAATATTCATGACTTACAACTCTCACTATACATAGGGTTTAGCTCAGATCCAAGATCTACAAACTTAATCTCTAATACCACATGTTAAGAAAGAGACTTCCACACTAAACCTTATGGGAAAGAAGGAGACAAATTTAAACAAGAAAATGAATGACAAAACAATCACAGAGTACACAGAGATTTTCTCGTGGAAATGCAAATGGGAAAACCAACATTCCTTGATCTTATTTCTCTCATGTCATATTATTTGTAGATGAATAAAGAGTGACATGAATAACCCTGGTCTACACCTAAGACACAATCACCATCATACTCTCTTGCAATACACAAGAACAACCCTACAACTAATTCAATTTACATCTACATGACCAACAACCTCTAAAGATTGATCTAATTATTAATTAACAATTAAATTTTCCAGTATTACAACACACCTTATTTATAGGCTTTACAACATGAAAAACCCTAAATCGTGGTGCTTAGAAATGGTTACAAATTCATGCAGATCATTGGTTGCAAATCCCACGAGTATCGTGATTCTGTTATACTACTATTAGTCAACCTCAATTTGGTATTTAGTCAATTTCCACTCGACCTCTTGTCGACTGACCTCTTGAATTTTTGTAAATCACTTTGACTTCCAACTTCCCCAGTCGATCACTTTGACCCTCGACTTGACCATCAACTCGACTTTCACTGCAAAGAATATAACAACCCAACAAGTCTTCTATCATGATAATTAACATTATTTATTCATATCCAACGTGCATGTGTAAAATTTGTAGTGTGACCATACTACAGAATGGAAGTGATCCACATATCCAGATGCAAATCCAATCCATTTTTTGAAAGTCCATCCACTATGTTTTTCTTATCCCTATATATGTGAGACAAAGAGATATGTGATAAAGTTCTGAACTGCATTTGTTTATCATCATAAATGGGTTGTAAGGTGAAACTTCTAATTTAAGCTTCCTTTTTTAATCCATTTTATGACCAAGAGAGAGTAACCAAAAATGTGTATTTGTTGGACCCCATGTTCTTAGGCTACCTGAAGAAGTAATTTTAGTGCCATCAATTCATAGAAATTGTTAGATTCCTATCCAATACTCATTATGAAGGATATATAGTGTATGGAGAGAGACATAGGTTTCTTTCTACACTTCCTTTGGGAGTATTTCTTTGCAAATTTTCATCAAAGTATTCACATGGGATATTCTTATTTAGTACCTCTTCTATGAGTTCATGCCTGAAATGTTTTTCCTCCACCTGTGGGTAAGCGCTTGCGATGTTGAGAGACTGAATTGCACTTTTGAGAGGGAGAGTCTCCTTTCCTTCAAATAAGATGAGTTTCTTAGCAATCCATACTCCCTAAACTATGTTGAGGGGAAGAGATTTTATCTTCTTTATATCCTTTCTAGAGTACCTAGATATTAAGGCTTGTTCTATCTCTCCTCCTTCCCATACATTTTTCAGCCCATTCATGCCTTCCACTTCTTTCCAAACCTATTTAGTAAAGGAACATAAGACAATTAGATGTTTTATGGTTTCATTTGCTTGTTTCCATAATCTACACTAAATTGGACCATAAAGTTATTTTCTCGAAGCACCTCCCATGTAGGAGCCCTCTCATTTAAGATCAACCACATGAAAATTTTAGTTTTAGATGGATACCTTAGTTTCCCGATAAATATCCACCACCAAGTCTATTATCCCTTTAGACCTTCCTCAATGACTGCTCTATATCTTAATTTAGGCACATATGTTCCAAAGGGGTTTAAAGACCAAATCAACCAATCATCATCTTCTCAAATTTTAACATCGTTGTCTTTTATAACCTTTGTATAACCCTTCCATTCTTCAGTAAATTCTTCTCTCAATCTCATCTCCTCCTAGGGGATCCATTAATGTAGCCAATCTATATAAATCTCCCAGTTAAATTCTTCTCATCTAGTTGACAATAGCTATGCAATTAAGTTGTCCAAGAATCCCAGATTCCATGATTGAACTAAGCACATCAATACAAAGTATCACCTGATTCGATATAATGTAGAGGCCAAAACTATTCACTTGATACAATGTTACATTGCTCCACAAATGAGAAAATTGTGTACATCTTCACCAAAGTGCTTGGAAGAGAAAATTTTGAAAAGTTTAGAATGATGCTTGGACTCACAAACACCTCTTTGGATTAAGGGGGGAAATTTTGACACATAATCCTTGGGATTGTGATAATTTTAAAATAAATTGTAAATATAAAGAGTCATAGGTGATAGGAAGAGTCACCCATTAGGGAATACCATCGGTAATTGCTTGTATATTTATTTTGTTTCATGTTAATACAATCAGATAAGTGTGGAGTTACCCATTCACTACTATACCTATCCTATCACACATTACCCTCATCATGATTGCATTTTTTTAGAGGGAGATCCAACCTTCCCCCTACATCGACGCTCTCGCCTCGTGATGACACCCGTACTCAACACTTGCTCTGGGCTTAATGAGCCCTCATTTCTTTATGAAGTGGTGGGAAAACAACATGTTCGAGTCCCACTTGTTAACACCCATCCGGGTGACAATTACATTAATAATTAATAATATTAATTATTATTATTATTATTATACTTACTAATATTATTATTATTATGCAAATAAAAACAATGATTAATTGAATTAAATAATCAATAACAATGAAATTAATTAAAATATTTAAATGATTAATAAGCTAAAACAATATAGTTTTGATGTTACCTTTACATAAATTAATATACTACAAGGCAAAAAAGGCGCTAATGCGACGCAAAATGAATCACTAACACTAACACGATGCACAAGTGATGTAAAATGATGTTGATATGACACAAAAATGAATATTAATAATGAATATGTGACACCGACATGACATAATAAAGATGTAAATATGATAGTAATAAGATTTAAATATGATGTAAAAAGGCTAAAAAGTTTTGTAATTCGACGTTACCATGACGTTTGTGCAATCCACAAACGACATCCCATTTGAAATATTGATGCACTATGGTGTTGAAACAACTCAAAATACATGCTTCTAACACAAACTTGATGTAAAGGTGATTGTATAAGTGTTTTTTTGCTATAATATGTGATGGAACACATTGCTAATGAGATGCATGGAATTTGTTTTGCATCATATTTTTCCTCTCTAATATGACGCTTTGTAGAGCACACATTGAAGAAGATGACATAACATTGACACAAATAATGATGCTCCCTTTAATGTCATGTTTTTTTCTCCAGAGAAACAAAATTGGAATTTTATTTATAGTAAACAAAATTACATAGTCATATGCCACCCAACATTCAAAAAGGTGCTCAATAGGCTTAGAAGAAAACACTCTCCGTACTTTCCTTTTTCATACAATAACAACAAGTTGTTTCTTGTCCCAAAAAATTACATAAAGAGTTATGTATATCAACATTCTATATATTTTCTGAAAACTTTACAAAAACAATTACATCATTAAAAAGAAAAGTTGTGGTCAATCCTGTTAGGAAAAAAGCTTCCACACTAAAGATTCTAGGAAATAAGAAGACGTATTTAAACAAAAAAATGAATGACAAAACAATCAGAGTACACAAATATTTTACCCTAAAAACCCAAATGGGAAAACCATCATTCCTTGACCTTCTTTCTCTCTTTTCATCGTATTCGTCGATGAATAAAGAGTTACATGACTAACCTTGGTCTACACCTAAGACACAATCACCATCACACTCTCTTTCATTACACAATAACAACTGTGCAACCAATTTGGCTTACATCTACATGACCAACAACCTCTTGTTGGGTTATGAAAAGGTACAAATATTCCCCTCATTCTCATGATTTATGATATAATCTCGATTGACTTTTCTGTTACTTAGGAATAAAACAGGATAGAAAATGATTAAAATGTCTCCTAGAAATATTATTGAGTTGTATTTTATAAATTCTAAAATATGGTTGGAATTGTTTGATTTTGTTATAGGAATGGGTAAATATTGTTGAACCCACGATAGCTAAAGAGATTTTGGAGATGCGTAAGCTATTGGAGGTTAAAGATATTAGGCACAAAACCGTTTCAAGAGAGATTGGTCCTCTATTTTGTAAAATTCATAAATAGTAATAGCGATCCTGAGGATCTCTCGATCCTCAGGATAGCTTAATTTACCCATATTTTGTAATATATAAAGGGTAGTGGATCTTGAAAAGGATCATCTGAGAATTTTATCCAAGCATTTAGAACTCAGAATTGCTCTGCACAAACAGTTTTTGTAAATGTTGGATCAGTTATGGTATTAATAAAGGCTTTGAATGTTTTCATCATTTTCACATACTGAGTTTCTAGCAGCAGTACTTCTGAGGACTGAGGACCCAGTCTAAAGGAGTTACTGTCTCAATCTATAATTGTATCAGTTTGATTTTTGTTTTATGGTTTAAATATTCTTTGCAGTAATTAAGATAAATGCATAAGTTTGTTAATACTTTCATGTCGTTTTCTTGCAAAAGATAGATGCTTCATTTTGAATGTTACTGATTGTTGTTCCAGATTCCATTTTGTTGTAGTTTACTGCTTGAGAGTTCCTCTCATTTTCACACGCATTGTTCCTTTTCGCCTAAATTAGCATTTATTGTCCCTTTCGCTTAGTTTAGTATTTTTTGTTCCTTTTCGCCTAAATTAGCATTTGTTGTCCCTTTCGCTTAGTTTAGTATTTGTTGTTCCTTTCCGCTAAATTAGCATTTGTTGTTCCTTTCATTCACTGTTCTTTTCTCAATTTACAGTACTCGATTATTTCTTTCCAAGCAGATTAGATAGTCGTCAATAGATCAGTTTATTAAGCTTTTCCATAGATTCAATTCACGTTTCTTAATTAGATCAATTTAGCAATTCAATTCATGCTTTTAAGTACGTTATAGATCAAATTTCAATCATGTTCAGTAAAATCTTAGTTTCATAAGTTTAATGAATGTGTGAGGAACTTGATTGTTGATAAACTCGGATTTGCTTTAACTACGTGATGCTAACCTCTATGAGCTATCTACATAGACTTTGTTGATATTCTTGAAATAAAAGACGAATCCTCGGGTTGATAAATTAATGTTAAACTAAGGTTGTTTTTAGAACATCTTTAGAGACCAACACCTCTAAAGATTTATCTAATGATTAAATTTTTTAGTATTACAACACGCTTTATTTATAGTATTTACAACATATAAAACCCTAAATCATGGTTCCCGAAAATGGTTACAGATCAACGCAGATCATCGGATACAAATATCGTAAATATCAGGATTATATTATAGTTGACTACCATTCAAATTACTAGTTGACCTCTAGTTAGTCTTCAATCAGTTTCCACTCGAACTTCTGACGACTTCTTTTCTGCTAACATCTTGACTTGCTTTTGATCACTTTGACATCCGACTTCCCCGGTCGATCACTTCGACACTCGACTTGAGCCTACACTCGAATTTCACTACAAAGAATATAACAACCTAACATTCTCCCACTTGTTGTATTCTTTGATGAAATGGGAGCTTCCTGAACTTTTATTCATAGACCTATGGTAGTAATTTCCATTACCTCTTTTCACCAAGAGAACTGCACAACACTCACAAACTTCATCAATGAGTATGTTATATTTTTCAACATGTCTACTTTATCCAACAACACCTTGTTGCTTTCCACCACGTCTCTCACAAAATGGTATTGTATATCAATATGATTTATCCTCGAATGGTAAAATGGGTTCTTTGATAGAAATATTGCGCTTTGAATTTCACATTTTACATTCATAACTTTCTTATCAGACCCAATCCCTGAACACGGACTTTGTAGTCATACTACTTCTTTGCTTCCATGAGTGGCTTCCATGTATTCAACTTCTATTGTTGACCATGTTATGATCTCATGTCGCTTACTCATCAAGTTGATTGCTCCACCGAACATCTTAAACACATATCCATTGGTTGACCTTCGTCAATCTAGATCTCTAGCCCAGTCTACATAGACAAAGCCATGTACATTTACTTCACTATCGACTTCAGGCTTCCCTTGGTAGTGTATAACATAATATTTTGTGCCACACAAATACCCAATCACTCTCTTGACAATTGTTCAATGCTCTTCCCCAAGTGTTGACATGTATATGCTCAATACTCCTACTGCATGAGAAATGTTTGGTCGAGTGCCGACTATTGCGTACATCATACTACCAACAACTCTTTCTTAGGGAACATGTGCCATGTCCTTTGTTTCTTCCTATGTCATTGGATACTATTCAACAGTTAACCTTGATACCACAAGAATTGGCACCTTGACAAGTTTGCAATCTTGTTTCTACTCCAATGTAATAGAATTTGAAACTCACATCAAAATAAGGGAATGAATTTGATGATGAAACCAAGTACAGAAAACTTGTGAGAAGTCTTATCTACATTACTACCACCAGACCATACATTTCATTTTTTGTTGGGATTCTTTCTAGGTTCATACAAAATCCTTGTGAAGGAAATTGATCTATTGAAAAAAGAGTTCTAAAATACTTGAAGGGAACTCAAGATTTTGTAATCAGGTACTCTAAGGTAGATGACTTAAACCTGCTCAAATATTTTGATTCAGTCTTTGTTGGGGATAAAAAAAAATGGAGTGTCAACTTCAGGATATCTCATGAGTCTTGGATCAACAACCATCTCCTAGAGATCACAAAAACAGTCAGTTTCAACAGATTCCACAACAAAGGAAGAATATGTGACAACTACAGAAGCACCAAAGGAGATTGTGTGGCTCGGGAAAATACTTGAATATTTGTAGGAGAAACAAGTGAATTCTACTCCTCTCCTAGTTGACAATACTTTTGCAATCAAGTTAGTCAAGAATCCTAGATTTCATGATTGAACTAAGCACATCAATACAAAGTATCACCTGATTCAATATCATGTAGAGGCCAAAACTATTCTCTTGATACATTGTTACATTGTTCCACAAATAAGCAAATTGTGGACATCTTCACTAAAGCACTTAGAAGAGAAAATTTTGAAAAGTTCAGAATGATGCTTGGACTCACAAACACCCCTTTAGATTAAGGGGGGGAATGTTGAAATGTAATCCTTGGGATTGTGTTACTTGTAACATAAATTGTAAATATGAAGAGTCATGGGTGATAGGAAGAGTCACCCATTAGGGAATATGATTGGTCAATATTTGTATATTTATTGAATTTCATGTTAATACAATCACATAAGTGTGGATTTACTCATTCACTTCCATACCTAGACTCTCACCCATGACCCTCATGATGATTGCATTTAATTATAGGGAGATCCAACCTCCCCCCTACATCCTCGCTCTTGCCTCATGCTGACACCCATACTCAACACTTGCTCTGGGTTAATGAGCCTTCATTTCTTTGTGAAGTGGTGGGTGAATGACACGTTCGAGTCCCACTTGTTACCACCCCATCCGGGTGACAATTACATTAATAATTAATAATATTAATTATTATTATTATTATTATTATGACAAGAACGATTAATGGGATTTGATTATGAGAGACAGTGGCAAAGCCACTGGTTCTGTTACAACTATGGTGAGCCACGCTCTACTAGTCGAATACAATCCTGGAGGCTATACTAACCTTCCAGGGGTGGGAAGTTTTACAAATTTATTTACAGCAGAGGCTTCTATACAAAATGTCATTCTTGCTAAGAAATTGCAGAACTCACTTTCGTGACTTGAAAACTGATTTACTTCTCTAGATCTTGTTTCCATTCACTATTTAGCTGAGCCATTTTTTCCTCTAGCTGGGCAATTATGGCCTCAAATTCTTTCTTGGGGTTCTTGAGTTCTTTATGAAGTTTTCTGAGCTCCTCATTGATCTCGAATTTTGTGGTGGTAATGTCCCCTTCCAACGTCTCCAATCTTATTCCTGCGTCTATGTCCAGATTTTGAAGAAAGTCCAACTGGTAGTTCAACATTTTCTTTAAATTTTCCAGAGCAACGTCCATTGCGTTCAACCTTTCTTCTGTGCTTGGTTTGCTTCCCGAGATGGATTCCATATTTGGTGACTTCTTCTCTTCTCCTTGCGACCTGCTATTGTTGTTGGACACACCTACCACACTTAGAGGGGGGGTGAATGAGTGTGGGGCTCTTTTTCCCAAAACTTCCCTCTTGCACAAAAACTCATCAATTAGCATTCAACATTTATTCATTACCCATTGTTTTCATTTATAACTAGTTAT
>ML793622.1:114575-149398 GCA_009831015.1 Picea engelmannii | reverse complement strand
TTGAATGTGAAAAGGGGCTCTTTAGGGCACAATTAGGTCTTTGACCAGCCTCCCCACGCAGATTGAGCTCGGATTTGATGTCAAATCGACTTGGGAGCTGATCCATTAGTGGTTGGGAGGCCGACCAGTTTCATAAATGCGCCATTTGGCAGGCGCGCGGGTTTTTCACCCCACAGCCGTGCATATGCGCTCCAAGTATGAAGATGTTGCGCGCGCGCGCGCCCAGTGGGTGCATAGCGCTTTGTAATTTTTTGGCCATTTTGCATAGTTTTGACCCTTTTGATGTGCTGTGGAATTAATCCTTGTGCCATGAACGACTGTTTTTCTGTGCTGACGATGCGGAATTCTTGTCGCCCTGTGCGGACGAAATTTCAGTGATAACACCTGGTCCTATCCTTTTATTTGTCCACGTGTACTTGCCTTTAGTAGACTTGATATCTTTTAGGTCCCAGTCTGAAATTAGATCTTCCACCCACTCTCTTGTTGGGTCTCACACAATGGAGCCCCCTTTTTTTCCATCTAAAGCTAGGTTCACATTTATATCCCCCCCAATAATGATATTTTCTAGATCATTTTGCAATAAATAGTCTTTTAGGGTCTCCCAACACTGTCTTTTTTCCATTAACAGGTGTGGTACATAGATATTGAAGAGACTTACCAGTCGGCCCATTTCCTTGTGAAGGAGTCTGGTGTGGATCTAGTGCATGCTCGTATCAAAGTTGATCAAATCGAACGTCATAGTATTCCACAAGGTGCTTAACCCGCCTAAGGCACCTCTTGTGCTTTCTGCTCCTCCTTGGCTTATTCTCCATATGTTAGTTGTTGCTTTGAGTAAGTCTTGGTTGTCCATCTTGGTCTCATGGAGGAGTAGGATATCTGATTTTGAGGCTCTTATGATGTCCTTAAGTGCTTCTTCTTTCCTTTTACTACCGAATCCCCAGCAATTCCAGGAAGTTAGATTCATAAATTACCTTAGGGGGATGACCGGCCTCCTTGGGAGGCCTTGGAATGCTTCCTTGTCTGTATGACATTTATCAGTTGTCTGATTGTTGGTTGTGAACCCTTTAGGATATCTTTGTAGGTTTCTTTGTCTCTTTCTTCTTTCTTAGATTTCCTACCTCTTCCTGTTTTCTTTGGTGTGACCAGGGCATCACTTGCACTTTCGTAATCGATATCTGACGAGACGTCACCTTCCTCTATGTCTAGTCTTGCATCCTTTATTGGGGGGGATTTTCATTTCTCTTCTTCTTCTGCCGATGAGTGGATTTCTCTGAATTTGGGGGTTGGATTTTTACGTGTTTCTTCCTTTGGGGATTCTTCCCATGTGTTTTCTTCTATTGTTTTCTCTGCAATTCCCTGAGCTAGAATTTTGAAGGTGTTCTCTTCCCTTTTGTCTGACTTATTTCTTGGGTCCTTGGATTGAGTGGGGGTTTTATTTTTGTTCCTTGGGCCTTTATATTTGGAGTTGGATCTTCCTTTTCTTGGTTGTTGCCAGCCTTCTCCCCCTTCTTTTTCCATGTTTGGATTTTTAGGGAAATTCCTCTAGAAATGTCTGTATTCATGACATCCCCTACATTTGAACGTGAGTTGTTCGTAGTCCATCTTATGATAATGCTGCCGGTCTCTGACCTTGAGTTTGATCGCTTCAGGTAGTCCCTCCTCCAGATCGACTTCCATGCAGATTCTTGCACATGAGTATTGGTCTCTAGGGTCCACTCGGTTGATGTATTGTCCCAACCCATTCCCGATCGCTTGAAGCGAAGAGGGGTTCCAGCAGTGGATTGGCAGATTGGGTAGCCTGACCCAGACTGGAATGTCCTTGGGGACTTCTAGAGCTGGATCGAAGCTTGGAGTCTAGCGGTTCAGATAAATCCCTTGAGTGCCCATGAAGTATGACCCATTCCTGAAGATGAGATCCCTATCTTCTTGAGAAATGAATTCAAAGATAAAGAATCCTCTTCCCACTACATAGCAGGTTACACTGTTTTTTATCAGCGATCTCCAATTCCTTTGGATCCAGTTGTCCATGGTTCGGGTTGAAGGCCAGAGCCCCATGAATTGTCCTACCAGTCCTCGTTCTAACAGGGAAACTGCAACCCTCATTGGGTGGTCTGGGGGAAGATCAATCTCAAGTATTGAATCAAGTTTCTTGACGAAGCTAGGGGGTTCCGCAAGGGGGGAGCTTCTTACCATAGGTGGCTAGAAGCTTGCGAAAAGAAGAAGCAGGAGACGAATGGGGCGACGAATCCCCTCCTCCTGGAGTAGCCATGAAAGGTAGCTAAGGTGAACACAGACGAAACCCTAAATCGTCTCAGAGTGTTTCACGGCATATATGGTTCATTTATTATTATTATTATTATTATTACTACTATTACTATTATTATTATGAAAATAATAATAATAATAGTTAATTGAATTAAATAATCAACAATAATGAAATTAATTAAAATACTTAGATGATTAATAAGCTAAAACAATGTAGTTTTGATGTTAACTTTACGTAAATGAATATGCGACATAAAATGAATATTAACAACATGTACCTAACACTAACACAATGCATAAGTGATGAAAAATGATGTTAATATGACACAAAAATGAATATTAATGGTGCACACATGACACTAACATGATACAATAGAGATGTAAAATGACACTAATAAGATGCAAATATGATGTAAAATGACTAAATTGTTTTGTAATTTGACATTGCCAAGACGTTGGTGTGATACACAAACGATGCCCCATCTAAAATATCGATGCACTATGGTGCTGACATGACTAAAAATACATGCTTCTAACACTAACTTTATGTAAAGGTGATTGTATAAGGTTTTTTTGCAATAATATGCGATGGAACACGATGCGAAAGGGATGCGTGATTTTTTTTTTTGCATCATATTTTTCGTCTCTAATATGATGCTTTGTAGAGCACGCATTGAAGAAGATGACATAACACTGACAAAAATAATGATGCTCCCTTTAATGTCATTTTTTTTTCCAAAGAAAAAAAATTGGAAGTTTGTTTATAGTAAGCAAAATTGCATAGTCATATACCACTTGACATTCAAAAAGGTGCTTAGTAGTCTTAGAAAAAAACACTCTCCATACTTTCCTTTTTTATATGACAAGAACAAGTTGTTTCTTGTCACAAAAAATTACATAAATAGTTATGTATATCAACATTCTATTTCTTTTATGAAAAAATTACAAAAACAATTACATCATTAAAAAGAAAAGTTGTGGTCAGTCATGTTAGGAAATAGACTTCCACACTAAACCTTTTAGGAAAGAAAAAGACAGATTTAAGCAAGAAAATGATTGACAAAAAAAATCACAGAGTACACAGATATTTTACCCTGGAAACCCAAATGAGAAAACCATCATTCCTTGAGCTTCTTTCTCTATTGTCATCTTACTTGTAGATGAATAAAATTTACATGACTAACCATGGTCTACATCTAAGACACAATCACCATCATACTCTCTTTCATCACACAAAAATAGCCCTTCAACCAATTTGGCTTACATCTACATGACCAACAACCTCTAAAGATTGATCTAACAATCAACTTTTTCATTATTACAAAATGCCTTGCTTGTATGCTTTACAACATGCAGAACTATAAATCATGGTTCCCAAAAATGGTTACCAATCCACGCAAATAATTTTCTACAAATCTCACGAATATCGGGATTATGTTACAGTCGAATACCAATCAGATTACCAGTCAACCTCCAATTGGTCTTCAGTCGGTTGCTACTGGACCTCCTAACGACCTTTTGTCGATTGACCTCTCGACTTGCTATTGACCACTTCAATTTATAACTTCCCTAGTTGATCACTTCGATCCTCGAATTGACCATTGAATCGAATTTCACTGCAAAGAATATAACATCCTAACATTCTCCCACTTGTTGACTTCTTTGTCGAAATGGGAGATTTATGAAATTTTGTTCATAGAACTAGGGAAATAATTCCCATTGCCTCTCTACACCAAGAGAACTTCACAATATAGACAAACTTGGTTAATGAGTCTGCTATATTTTTCAACATGTCTACTTCCTCCAACAACTCCTTATTACTTTCCACCATTTCTCTCAAGAAATGGTATTGTACATCAATATGCTTCATCCTAGAATGGTAAGATGGGTTCTTTGCTAGAAATATTGTTCTTTGACTATTTCATTTTATATTCATAGCTCTCTTCTCAAACCTGATCCCTAAACATAGCCTTTGCAACCATACTACTTATTTTCTTCCATGAGTGGCTACCATGTATTCAACTTCTATTGCGGACAATGCTACGACCACTTGTCACTTACTCATCCATATGATTTCTCCACCAAACATCTTGAACACGTATTTAGTGATCGACCTTATTCAATCTAGATCCCCAACCCAGTTGGCCTCGACAAATCCATGTACATTTAATTCACCATAAACTTCAGGCTTCCCTTGGTAGCACATAGCATAATATTTTGTGCCACACAAATACCCAAACACTCTCTTGATAGTTGTCCAGTGCTCTTTCCCAGGTGTCAACATGTATCTACTCAATACTTCTACTGCACGAGCAATGTTTGGTCGAGTGCAGATGATTGCATACATCAGACTACCGACAACACTTGCATAGGTAACACGTGCCATGTCCTATATTTATTCATGTGTATATATACATTGTTCAACAATTATCCTTGCTCCCACATGAATTAGCACCTTGACAGGTTTGCAATCTTGGTTCTACTCCAATGGAACAAAATTTGAAACTCACATCAAAAGAAGGGAATGAATTTGAGGATGCAATCAAGTACAAACAACTTGTGGGAAGCCTTATCTATCTTACTACCACCAAACCAAACATTTCATTTGTTGTTTGGATTCTTTCTAGGTTCGTCCAAAATCCTTGTGAAGGATATTGGTCTACTCGAAAAATATTTCTAAAATACTTGAAGGGAACTCGAGATTTTGGACTCAGGTACTCTAAGGTAGATGACTTCAACCTGATCAAATATTCTGATTCAGACTTTGTTGGGGATAAGGAAAATGGAGTTTCAACTTCAAGCTATCTCATGACACTTGGATCAACAATTGTCTCTTGGATATCATGCAAACAATCAGTTTCAACAGAGGGACAATATGTGGCAGTTGCAGAAGCAACGAAGGAGATTGTGTGGTTCAGGAAAATACTTGAAGATTTGTAGGAGAAAAAAGTGAATTATACTCCTCTTCTAGTTGAAAATACTTTTGCAATCAAGTTGTCCAAGAATCCTAGATTCCATGATTGAAGTAATCACATCAATACAAAGTATCACCTGATTCGATATCATGTAGAGTCCAAAACTATTCACTTGAGACATTGTTACATTGTTCCACAAATGAGAAAATTGTAGACATAATCACCAAAGCGCTTGGAAGAGAAAATTTTGAAAAGTTCATAATGATGCTTGGACTTACAAACACCCCTTTAGATTAAGGGGGGGGAATGTTGGCACATAATCCTTGGGATTGTGTTACTTGTAACATAAATTGTAAATATGAAGAGTCATAGGTGATAGGAAGAGTCACCAATTAGGGAAGATCGTCTGTCATTGTTTGTATATTTATCAAGTTTCACATTAATACAATCACATAAGTGTGGAATTACTCATTCACTACCATACATGGCCTGTCACCCATGACCCTCATCATGATTTCATTTGGTTATAGGGATATCCAACCTTCCCCCTACATCCTCTCTCTCACCTCGTTATGACACCCGTACTTAGCACTTGCTCTGGGCTTAATGAACCTTCATTGCTTTGTGAAGTGGTGGGAAAACAACACATTCGAGTCCCACTTGTTAACACCCCATCCATGTGATAACTACATTAATAATATTTATTATTATTATTATTATTATTATTATTATGAAAATATTAATAATAATTAATTGAATTAAATAATCAATAATAATGAAATTAATTAAAATACTTAAATGATTAATAAGCTAAAACAATGTAGTTTTGATGTTAACTTTACGTAAACGAATATACTACAAGGCCAAAAAGGCACTAATGTGACACAAAATGAATAATAACAACATGTACCTAACACTGACACAATGCATAAGTGATGTAAAATGATGTTAATATGACACAAAAATTAATAGTAATGATGCATATGTGGCACTAACATGATACAATAGAGATGTGAAATGACACTACTAGGATGTAAATATAATGTAAAATGACTAAATTTTGTTTGTAATTCGACATTGCCATGACGTTGGTGCGATGAAAAAACAATGCCCCATACAAAAAATCGATACTCATATTGATGCACTATGGTGTTGACATGACTCAAAATACATTATTCTAACACAAACTTGATGTAAAGGTGACTGTATAAGTGCTTTTTGCAATAATATGTGATGGAACACGATGCTAACGGGATGCATGGATTTTTTTTTTCATCATATTGGTTGTCTCTAATATGACGCTTTGTAGAGCACTCATTGAAGAAGATGACATAGCATCGACACAAATAATGATGCTCCCTTTAAGGTCATGTTTTTTTTTCCAAAGAAAAAAAATTGGAATTTTATTTATAGTAAACAAAATTACATAGTCATATGCCACCTGACATTAAAAAATGTCCTCAATAGAATTAGAGAAAAACACTCTCCATACTTTCCTTTTTTATATGATAACAACAAGTTGTTTCTTGTCCCAAAAAATTACATAAATAGTTATGTGTATCGAAATTCTATTTCTTTTCTGAAAAAATTACAAAAACAGTTACATCATTAAAAACAAAAGTTGTGGTTAGTCTTGTTAAGAAGTAGACTTAACACTAAACCTTCTAGGAAAGAAGAAGGCGGATTTAAAGAAGAAAATGAATGCTAAAAAAATCATAGAGTACACAGATATTTTACCCTAGAAACCCAAACGGGAAAACCATCATTCCTTGAGCTTCTTTCTCTCTTGTCATCTTGTTCATAGATGATTAAAGAGTTGCATAACTAACCTTGGTCTACACCTAAGACACAATCGCCAACATACTATCTTGCATTACACTAGAACAACCCTGCAACCAATTCGACTTACATCTACATTAAAAACAACCTCTAAATATTGATCTAATGATTAAATTTTTCAGTGTTACAACACACCTCATTTATAAGCTTTACAAAATATAGAACCCTAAATCATGGTGCCCAGAAAAAGTTATAGTTTCACGTAGATCATTGGCTAGAAACCTAGTGAATCTTAGGATTTTGTTACAGTCGAATACCAATTGGATTACCAGTCGATCTCCAATTGGTATTCATTTAGTTGCCACTCGACCTCCTGATGAACTCTTGTTCAATGACTTCTCAACTTGTTGTCAATCACTTCAACTTCCGACTCCTCCGGTCGTTCACTTTGACCCTCGACTTGACCATCGACTCGACCTTCATTGCAAAGAATATAACAACCCAACATTATCCCACTTGTTGTCTACTTTGTTGAAATGGGAGCTTCCTTAACTTTTCTTCATTGACTTAGAGTAGCAATTCCCATTACCTCTCTACACCAAGAGAACTTTACAACACTCACAAACTTGGTTAATGATTTTTCTATCTTTTCCAACATGTCTACTTTCTCCAACAACACCTTGTTTCTTTCCACCATGTCTCTCACAAAATGGTATTGTACATCAATATACTTCATCCTGGAATGGTAATATGGGTTCTTTGCTAGAAATATTGTTCTTTGACTATTGCATTTTACATTCATATCTCTCTTCTCAAACTCGATCCCTGAACACATCCTTTACAATCATATTGCTTCTTTGCCTCCATGAGTGGTTGCTATGTATTCAGCTTCTATTGTCGACAATGCTACAATCGCACGTCATTTACTCATCCAGTTGATTTCTCCATTGAACATCTTGAACACATATCTACTGGTATACCTTCATCTTTCCATATCTCTAGCCCAGTCGCCATTGACAAAGCCATGTAGATTTACTTCACTATCAACTTCAGACTTCTCTTGGTAGCATATAGCATAATCTTTGTGACACTCAAATACCAAGACACTCTCTTGAAAATTGTCCAGTTCTCTTTCCCAGGTGTTGACATGTATCTACTCAATACTCCTACTGCATGAGCAATGTTTAGTCAAGTGCATACCATTTCCTACATCAAACTACCAACAACACTTGCATAGGGAACACGTGCCATTTTCTCTATTTCTTCATGTGTCTTTGGACACTGTTCAACAGTTAGCCTTGCTCCCACAATGATTGGCACCTTGATAGGTTTGCAATCCTTCTTCTTTTAACACTTCAATATCATTTCAATGTACTTCCTCTAGTTCAACAAAATATTTCTAACTGTCTGATCTCTCTTGATCTCCATTCCTAGAATGAAGGCCACTACACCAAGATCCTTCATGTTGAACTTGGAGTATAGTTGCTTCTTTACCTCCTTTATTGTGTCCATGTTGTCGACATAGAAAGCTACATATATGAAATCCCCACCTTCTTCCTTGGAGTATACATAGTGATCATATTTGCTTCTCACAAATCCAAAACTAAGGATGTATGTGTAACAATTTTGATACCACATCCTTGGCGATTGGTTTAGACCATAAAGGGATATTTTTGTCTTACACACTAGCTCTTTCCACCCTTTACTGCAAATCCTTCATGATGTTTTATGAAAATTTCTTCTTCCAGGTCCTCATGTAGGAACATTGTCTTCACATCCTTTTGCTCAATTTCAAGATCAAAATTTGCAGTCGTAGACATTACTACTCTAGTGAGAATTGATTTTGCAACATGGGAAAAAATCTCACCAAAGTCGACTCCTTCAACTTAGGAATACCCTTTCGCTATTAGTTGAGCTTTGAATTTTTTGACTTGACCTATTGCATTCATCTTTTTATTGAACACCCACTTACTACCAACGAGATTTCTTCCATTAGGTAATTCTACTAAATCCCACATCTCATTCTTGTGCAGGGATTCCATATCTTCGACCATGGAATCCTTCCAGAGTTTACCCTATATTCAGTCAATTTCCTACCTAACAGACTTGGGCTCCTCATCAGTGTAAGTTAACAAAAATGAAGAACAAAAATCAGGTGGACTATACCTTTCAACTGGTTTTCTTACTCATTTAGACCTCCTTACAACTAGGGTCGGCTATTTGACATATTCATCTGATTTAGTTGACTCATTTGAATCATCTTCTTCATTCCTCAATTCAAACCTCATGTTTTCTAGATCTTTCTCTATTTGAACTACTTCAGGCTCGAACGTTCCTCCAACTTCCCTGAAGACCACATCTCAACTATACAATATTTTCCTTCATGCAAGATCCCAAAGCTTATATATTTTCATTCCTTCCTTGTGCCCAATAAAAATACTCTTGACTACCTTCTTTTCCAACTTGCTCCTCTTTTCCTTGGGAACATGCACAAATGTATCACTGTCAAATACTTTGAGATGTGAAAGTGAAGGCTTCTTACCAAACCATACCTCATGTGAAGTCGATTCGACTAGTACCAATGAAGGAATCATATTTACATGATATTTTGTAGCGTCGACTTCCTCTACCCATAATTCTTGTGTGACCCAAACACCACTGAGCATGCACCTTGTCTTATCCATCAATGTTCTCTTCATTATCTCAATGAATCCATTTTGTTGTGGATTATATGGTGTGCTATTTTGGTGTGTTATACCACATTTCTTACATAACTGCTCAAAATCATTTCCATATAATTCACCACCATTGTTAGTTCTCAACACCTTGATCTTCTTATTTATCTAGTTTTCCAAAAGAGATTTAAACTATTTGAATTTATCAAAAACCTCTTATTTCTTCCCCAGGAAACATATCCATATCCTCATGGAGAAATCATCTATGAAGGAGACATTATACAAGGATCTGCCAAGTGAGGGGATTGTTACATGCCCAAATACATCACTATGGATCAAGTCTAGAATCGGTTTGAATCGACCCAACCTTGGATGAGTTGGTTCAAGTCGACTTCAAGAACACCAATGTTGTTGCATCTAGTCGAGTCAACATTCCCTAACATTTTGTATAGGGTTACAATCTAAACTCCTTTAATTAAGACCATCACACCCTTGACCATTTTGCATGTATCCTTTTGAAATAGAGTGTGCACACTTGCATCACTCATCTTGCTGACAAGTATCAATTTTATTTCCAAACCGAGAATATGTAGCACACCTCGAAGGGTTCTACTCCTCCCATTATGTAGTATCAGTTGGATTCTCCCCTGTCCAACAATTTTGGTTATCGAGTTGTCCCCTAAGAACATATCTCCTCCTTCATATCTCTTATATTTGCAAAATTCTTCTCTGTGAGGTGTCATATCAAAGGACGCTCCTAAGTTGATCAACCAAACATCTTGATTTGACTATGTATTGTTCGACACCAAATACACATTGACTCCTTTATCTAGATTATTCCTTCTAATAATAGAGATGCAACCACATATTCTAGCACTAATGTGGTCGAATTACTCCCTATAGCCATGACTAAGTTATCCTAGGAATCTAAAAAAGAACATAATAGGATAATATATTTCTCCTCGTCAGTAATTTTAATATCTATAGACGATAACCGCCTTATTAGAGTATTGAATGGATTCAAATGTTTAGTTACCGAGCTCCCATCACTTATCCTCAAAATATGTAATGTTTTTCTAAGGAACAATTTATTTACAAGAGATTTTGATTGGTACAAGCTTCCCAACTTGTCCCATAGTTTCTTAGCCTAGTCTTCACCCAAGACATTCATCGACACTGAATCTGCAAGACAAAGTTGAATCATACTCCTTGCCCTTCTCTTGATTTTCTCCCATTCTTCCCTCGACATACATGTCAGAATGGTACCTGGATATATTGTTTCCCATTGTTCTCAATCTACAAGGAGATCTTCAATTTTAAGCTTCCAAAGCTCAAAATATTGGCCATTGAAGTTTTTTTTCTCTATCCTCGAACTACTTGCCATTCTTTCAAGAACAACTTTAAATATTCTTGACTTACAAATCTCACTAGACATAGGGTTTAGCTAAGATCCAAGATCTACAAACTTAATCTCTGATACCACATGTTGGGAAATAGAAGTCCACACTAAACCTTCTAGGAAAGAAGAAGACAAATTTAAACAAGAAAATGAATGACAAAACAATCACAAAGTACACAGAGATTTTCCCGTGGAAGCCCAAATGGGAAAACCAACTTTCCTTGAGCTTATTTCTCTCTTGTCGTATTATTTGTAGATGAATAAAGAGTGACATAAATAACCTTGGTCTACTCCTAAGACACAATCACCATCATACTCTCTTGCATTACACAAGAACAACCCTACAGCTAATTCAACTTACATCTACATGACCAACAACCTCTAAAGGTTGATCTAACGATTAACTTTTTCAGTATTACAAAATGCCTTATTTATAGGCTTTACAACATGAAAAAACCTAATTCATGGTGCCCATAAATGGTTACAAATCCATGCAGATCATTGGCTGCAAATCCCATGAATCTTGCGATTATGTTAGAATCGACTACTAGTCATCCTCCATTTGGTTTTTAGTCAATTTCCACTCTACCTCCTGACAACCTATTGTCGGCTGATCTGTCAACTTGTTGTCAATCACTTTGAATTTCCACTTCCCCGGTCGATCACTTCGACCCTCGGCTTGACCATCAAAAATACTTTCACTGCAAAGAATATAATAACCCAAAAAGTCTTCTATCATGATAATTAACATTATTTCTTCATATCCAAGGTGCATGTGTAAAATTTGTAGAGTGACCATACTACAAAATGAAAGTGATCCACATATCCAGATGCAAATCCATTCCATTTTTTGAAAGGCCATCCACTATGTTGTTCTTGTCCCTATATATGTGAGACAAAGAGATATATGATAAAGTTGTGAACTGCATTTGTTTATCATCATAAATGGGTTGTAAGGTGAAACTTCTAATTTAAGCTTCCTTTTTTATCCATTTTATGACCAAGAGAGAGTCACCAAAAAATTGTATTTGTTGGACCCCATGTTCTTAGGCTAGTTGAAGAAGTAATTTGAGTGCCATCAATTCATAGAAATTGTTAGATTCTTGTTCAATACTCGTTTTGAAGGATATAAATTGTGTGGAGATAGTCATGGGATTCCTTCTGCACCTCCTTTGGGAGGATTTCTTTGCAAATTTCCATCGAATAATTCCCATGGGATATTCTTATTTAGTACCTCTTCTATGATTTCATGCGTGGAATGTTTTTCCTCCACCCGTGGGTAAGCGCTTGCGATGTTGAGAGACTAAATTGCACATTTGAGAAGGAGAGTCTCCTTTCCTTCAAATAAGATTAGGTTCTTAGCAAGCCATACTCCCTGAACTATGTTTAGGGGAAGAGATTTGATCTTATTTATATCCTTTCTAGAGTACCTAGATCTTAAGGCTTCTTCTATCTCTCTTCCTTCCCATACTTTTTTCATCCCAATCATGCCTTCTACTTATTTCCAAACCTATTTAGTAAAGGAACATAATATAATTAGATGTTTTATAGTTTCATTTGCTTGTTTCCATAAGCTACACTAAATTGGACCATAAAGTTATTTTCTCGAAGCATCTCCCATGTAGGATCCCTCTTGTTTAAGATCAACCACATGAAAATTTTAGTTTTAGAGGGATACGTTAATTTCTAGATAAATATCCACCACCAAGCCTAATATCCCGTTAGACCTTCCTCAGTGACCGCTCTATAGCTTAATTTAGGCACATATGTTCCTGAGGGGTTTAGATACCACATCAACCAATCATCATCTTCTCAAAGTTTAACATTGTTGTCTTTTAGAACCTTAGTATAACGCTTCCATTCTTCAACAAAATCTTCTCTCAATCTCATCTCCTCCTAGGCAAGCCATTATTGCAGCCAATCTATAGAACTCTCCCAATTCACAATTTGTCCAAGAGAGTAAATTCCTTTACTTATGATATCTTTGATCAAATGAAGAGATAATCTATGCAAATGTTTACTACCTATCCAAGGGTCAAGGTCCATTTTAACTTTCTCACCCTTGCCCACCTTCCAGATCAACCAATTGCCTACTAGTTATAAATTTGAATTCACAGTGTTCAAAATGTTTGAGGTGTTATGGAATTGTTTTTCTAGGTTTCTAACCCAATCTCAATTGTACTTGAGGCAATATATTTTACACCAATTACTTGGACCCACTATCCTTTTCCCTATAAAATCCTCCAAATGATTTTTGCAAATAGAGCTTTTGAGAAGAAAAAGGGATTTTTGAGACCCCATCCTCCACTAGCCTTTGGAACAACCAATTTATTCCACCAAGCCAACACAAGTCCTTTATTTTTTTGATCTCACGACCATATAAATTTGTAGCATAGTTTCCTAATGGTCTTCAACACACCTTTCAAAACCCATGCTAGTGAAATCCAATACCCTGATATTGCTTCCAATATAGCCGTAACAAGAACCAATCTACCCCTTGAGAGAGCCATCAATTACACTAGATATTTAGTCTCTTTTTCACCTTAGCAATCAACTTAACTTCATTTTTTATGTCGTCCAAACTTATTTTTTTCTTTAAAAAAAAACAATGAAAGATGACACTATTGATTATACTATAACCCCTTGATGTCAAACACTTTCCACCTTTTTATTAGTATATTTTTAAGGAAAATTAACTTTTCTACAAATGTCCCCTATGTCCCCCATATCTACCCTCATACACCATCATTATGTTTTATTTAGTAATAACTCATGGGATTTTTTCCATAATCACATCTTCACATATTAAAGTCTCTTTATGATTAATTTAAAATAACTAGGCCTTCACTAATTAGGTTCCTTTTATTCCCATACATTAAGGCATGGCATAGTTTTTATTCCAATACATTAATGCATGACATAGTTTTTATTCCTACCACTTTATTGTTACCCAATTCAAATTTTTTTAAGTTATCCACTACTCCCTAACCCTTTAGATGTCTTGGTCTCTCTTGATGGTTCCTTTTCACGGGTGTTGTCATTGGTTTTGTTCTCGGTTTACAAGCATTATGAACATGCCCCTCCCATTGTTGTATCTTGCATGAGTGTAATTTTTTTTCGCCTCTTTTAGTGTATCATGGGATGCACAACCTCTTGGTCCTCATTTGTTTGGAATTTATTTATCAGTATGGTGGTAAAGTTTTCAATTCCATGGTAATATTTATTTATTTATTCATTTTCAAGTTGGAAATGTAAGAATGGGAGAATAAGGTCCATTCATGGATGTCAATTGGATTTAGTTTGGGTGGTTTGGAGAAATGATTGTTATCATCTCCACTCATGTTCAATTTCTGCAAGTGACATGTTGAGCTCATAACAAGTATATAGTTGTAATGGCTTTGAGCTTTGTTGGGTCATTATTGACACTTGGAACCCAAAAACTAACCAATAATACATACATACATTACATCCATAAGTATTCTTCATATTGGGTGTCTTATGGACAAAACATGCCCTTCCTTTCTAAAATGACTTACACTTAAAGCGCGAGGAAGAAGTAGATAAAACTACAACTTGTACACCAAGTCTTACAAAGGTAGTAGTAGAAGTAAGATACAATCATATTTTATGCACTACTAACTTGGTTCCACTACACTCACTCCATTCTCAAGTTTGTGCTCAAATACATGGTAGTGATCGACACTAGTAATGGTTGATAACTATTCAATGGGATCTTGGGACTTGTTTTTTCCATTATCATTGTGTTAAGATTCTTGGTGCTCTTCTACTAAAGAGGAAGGTATTGTAGATATTTTGGCCTTAACAAGTTCTATGAGAGGAGAATCCTCTTGAATAATCTGCTCATCATCAGGTTTAATGGTTGAATCTTCTTGTAAATATCATTTGTAAGGATAATAATCATTATACACCAGGGGGATTCAATAGGGAGAATAAGAGATTCAAGAAAGAGAAACAAGATATATCTAATTTCTTTTAAACTTGGTTCATGGGGATATTGATCATAGATAGGTGGAGATTCAATTTTTGGAACTATATCTTCTTCCTCTTCCTTGCATGTTATTTTTCACTGCTTTTGTAACAAACATAGTTGCAAGTGTTAATGTCGTAGTTCTTGAGCAATGTGGGAAGATTCTTTTTTTAGTTGTCATAGAAGACACATCTTATTTTGGTACTCATTTATTCTCATATTAAAATCCCCTTCCATGCTTATCAACATTTGTTGAGTTCTTATTTTCTTCTCTTGCTCATTAAACTTTGTTGCAGTTATTTCAATCGTTTGACCATACTTGCCCAAATTGAAACAATCATAACTTCTTCATTACGAATTTAAATCAACAATTTAATTTAATATTTAAAAGTGAAAGACATGCATTTCTCAATGGTAGAGTAAAACTTGAGAGTTACTTCTAATAATTTTCTCAAAATAAAAAATATAGCCTCGATTGTAGCAAAAATACCCTAATACTAGCATATTTTCAACCTTAAATTTCTTGGTCTTCCAATCTTCCAGTTGAGTGATATTTTTCTAAACCTCGTATTTTTTCAAGTATAATCCATATTTGAAATTTGTTTGTGAATATTCTCTTGGAATAAAACCTTACTAGTGTCGCGACCCTAATTTTTTCGTTATGTCTTTCTTTTCTTTTTCTCAAACACAACAAAAGTGAGATTGATTGAAGTTTTGATACTGACAAGAAATGTTCTAATACTTGGAATGGAGATACTTTGTTAAGTACCTGAATATATATGAATAGATCTGCAAATGTACTTCAGAAATAACTTTCAATCTCAACAAGAATACTCCAAACCATTCATCAAAATATTCACACAAGAGTTTAGATAAAACCCTTGAGGTAGGGTAACATCATATATTATTCCTTATGGGAGGAATGCACTCCCAAGAAACACTTTATTGCTATAATAACAATATTCTCACCATGTTCATTACATTGCTCATCACTTTTGATGTTTGGGCAACATCAGGAAGACATTCTCCTAGATTAATAATTATTATATTTATAATATAAGGTATATTAAATATATATAATAAATAAGTAGTTATTTATTATCCAAGGGACGCATCCTTTCATGGATGGTCACCACATGTTCTCTATATATGGCACATTCATCATTGTAATCTATGATATCATCTCATATAAAAATTCAGCATGGTATCAGAGTGGGACTAGGCTTGAATCCCTCACAGGGGGGGGAGGGAAAATGAGAGATAGCTTGCATTTTGTGTGAAGATTTCTACATGCTTGCGTTGTGTTTTCATGACAGAGATGTGTAACCAAAAATATAATAGTATTCAAGGTTTAGCTCGTTATTCTATAAATTAATTTACGTATCAACCATCGCTAATAACCCATAATCAATATGCACGACGAGAGAGCATCGAGATGGTTCATGGTCGCATATAATAGTCCACTTATTTAATAGAAATGGCCAGTGATGAAGATGAATTCCACAAGGCAAACCCAGGGTTAAAAGCCAAATTGCATCCAGACACGATAACGTGATTGATTCATGGATATGACGAGAAGTGTGCCAACATCAAAGGCTACCTGAAAACCAAAGAGTCGAAATAAATCCTCAATATTTGAATATATAGTGTGAGGGTTTGAAACTTACCAAGATAATGAAGCAATATAGTGAGAAGATTGATTGCTTGAAACGTTGATACAAGCTGTAGAAGCAATGGACGGAGGTCCGCAGTTTAGATCATGTCAATTGGCCTTTCATCGAAAGATAGATGATATTATGCAGAACTTGAGGCACGAGGAGAATGTATTGGAAGGGGGGTATTTCGAGGTTGCAGAGGCATTGGATTTTCCCTAAGTAACTGCACATCAGTTAGAACTGGAGATCCCTCCTCCCATCTCTGATTTGAATAGGTTTCTCTTGGCCGAGGTATGCACATTGAATAGGTTTCTCTTGGCCGAGGTATGCACATTGAATAGGTTTCTCTTGGCTAAGGTAAAGAGTGCATAGATTCTTCATACCCTTCGACTATAAGCAATGCAAAAAGGGTATGAAGGATGGAGAAGACCATAAGCAATGCAGTGACACTGCAGATGGGAGATTATTTCCTTCTGTTGTAGCAAATCTCACCATGAAAATTATGGATTAAGACGGATTTGGTTATTGTGTTTGTAAAATTTGTTTGTGGTGAGTTGACTTGCATTTCGGTCCATATCTACTAAAATTAGCCATGTGTGACTAAGGTGGACTTCACAAACGTGGCGGAGAGAGAAAGATTTAAAAGGGCGGACTAGGAAATGGGCATATCTGATCCACCCACCTCTTATCTAACAAATATGGCATAGTATTTATTTACGAAAGTTGACTAGAATGGATAGGTGCACTAGAGAGAGTCTCGTGTTTGCATATTAAATAAATCATTGTATGGACTCAAGCAAGCTCCAAAAGCTTGGTATGCACGGATTGAAATCTACTTGACGAGACTTGGATTCTCCAAGAGTTATGTCGATCCAAACCTTTATTACAAGTTTGTGAATGATGAACCTATGATTCTACTACTCTATGTTGATGACTTATTTCTGACAGGTATATAGCCTCTCATTATTCAATGTAAGAGGGAGCTAGCCTCTGAATTTGACATGAAGGATCTTGGTCTCATGCACTATTATTTGGGACTAGAAGTATGACATAAGCCTAGTGAAATATTCCTAGGTCATGGAAAGTATGTTTTGAATATCCTTCATAAGTTTGGGATAATGAATTGCAAATCCATGGAAACTCCCATGGTGACAAACTTGAAGAAGTTGAGAGACTCTAATTCTATTCTGGTAGACCCCTCCACGTACTGACGGTTGATTGTCTCATTGATGTATTTGGTTAATACCAAGTCGGGCATTTTCTTCACTGTGAACACATTGAGCCGGTTCCATGTGGAACTGAGACATGACCATTGGATAGTCACAAAGCACATTTTGAGATATTTGCATGGCAGGCTAAATTATGGTTTAAGATATGTCTCAAACAATAATGTACAATTGCAGGGATATATAGATTCTTATTGGGAAGGGAATGCAAGTGACAAAAAGAGTAATTCTAGTGTATGTTTCAGTTTGGGATATATTATGATATCTTGGGCTAGAAAGAAACAAAATTTTATCACACTCAACACTGTAGAGGCAGAGTATATTTTAGTGTGTGATGCTTGTACAGAAGCAGTATGGTTTTGTAAGCTGGTTTCTGGACTATTTGACCATGCACTAGATTCGACTGTGATAATCAAAGTTGTGTGAGTCTTTCATAGAACCTCATGTTCCATGAAAAGTCTAAGCACATTGAGATCAAGTAATACTATATCTGTGATAAATTCTAGAAGGAAGAAGTGAAGCTCCAGTACATCTCCATCGATGAGAAAATAACAGATATTATGACAAAGCCTTGTCCAAAGGGAAGTTTATATACTTCAGGGACAAGTTGGGGCTTGTGGATATTACTCCCTTAGTTGAGAGGGAGTGCTAATATTCTTGCATTGTCGATAGTCAATGTGTTGTTGGACTGACATTCTCCCCATGGAGAATGGTCCAATTTGGACAGATTTTTGATGTATCATGGACTGACATTTTCTACATAAAATGGTCCAGGACTAAAATTCTCTTGTGGCATAGATAGTGACCTGATCAAGATGAATGGTCCACCCCCTATGGCATGAATAGTGACTTGATTAAGGAGGTTGGTACAGGAATGGCATTTTCTCTATGGCACATATGGTGACCTGATTAGAGAAATAGGTATGGGAATGACAATCTTATATGGCACATGTAGTGACCTGATTAGAAGAATGGTCCTTGTAGCTCATGGTGTGACTTTCAGCATCTGGAAGGACTGACATTCTTCGTGTGGCACAGATGGTGATATAATCAGTAATGATGGTCCTTTTAGTCACGAGACACTCCGTTGAGTGTGTGAAAACTGCGGGACACTCAGTTGAGTGTGCAAGTTTCAACACTTGACCTATTCAAGCATCATGCCTACTTACTCATATGAAGAATGGCCCAGAGATTTGATTTCATATGATGTGTCATATGATAGGTTGTTTTTTATGTTGTTGTTGATGTTGCAGATGATGATGTTGCAGACATTCTCACCAAGCCTCTGTCTAGAGTGAAGTATGAGTACTTCAGAGACAAGCTTGGCATGATGCAAAATGTCCACCATTGTTGAGAGGGAGGTGTGTTGTTTCTCCTCCAGCTAGCTAACCCCTCTGACCAAGAGTTCCCTAGATCAGTCATGTGAGGTGATTGAGGGGGTAATGCACTGTCAAATCTTAGGAGAAGAGAAAACATCACAAATGTAGTTGTAAGACTATGGCGAAGATTGTGTGTCTCTGGACAGTAGTTGTGTTCTATTATGATGGTTTTGTACCACTAGCGGAGAATTTTTGTCTCTGGACAGTAGTTGTGTGCTACTACGATGGTTTTGTACCACTGGATAATATTGTGTGCATCTGGACAATAGTTGTGTGCTACTACAATGGTTTTGTACCATTAGTAGTGACTATATGTCACTGGATGGTAGTTGTGTGCTACTAGCAGTGGTTGTGTACCATTGGCGATGATTGTGTATCACCGGAAAGTAGTTGTGTACTACTATGGCTTGTCACAATCATGTTCTATTGAATGGCATTGTGGTAGTTGTGTGTTACTAGTTGATTTCCATGGAGACTACCAGATCACTTGGGAGTAGTTGTGTGTTTCTTGATCACAGAGACTGTGACAGATGATTTGATTTACCGATGGCATGGTAGTAGTTTTCTGTTACTAGTTGATAGAAAAGTATTCAGTGGACTACTATATGAAAGACATCGTGGAAAGATACCTCCCTAGTTAAGAGGGAGTGTTGATGTTTTGGTAGCTGCGGGAGGAAATTTCCTCTAGACAACCTTTCTTTGAAGAGAATAAGATTCCAGAAGTCTAGGAAGACCATTGAAAAGCAAGAGAATATCTCAGAGAGAATTAGTTGGCTCAGAGGGAGAGCCGCAGAGGAAGTTTCCCCTCAGTTCAGGTGGGAGAGAGACATCTCCAAGGACTGATAAACAAGTGTCAGGAGTCTAGGGAGAAGTTTTGTATACTTCATATACAAGCTTGGAATGATGTAGAATGTCTCCCTTGTTGAGAGGGAGTGTTTATATTTAGGCAACATTGCGAGGACATTCTCATATATTAATAATTATTATATTTATGATTGTTGTGAGGGAAATCTCCTTACGAACTAGCAAATAGGGTTAGACTTTGCATGCAGATATGACCTATAGAAAATCTACTTTCTACCTTCGTCCCTAGACTTAAATCCCATTTATTTTTAGTAAATGCATGGCTAGATCAACCTACCTCGTTCCGGGCATTCGATGTTGATCCCTTGTCGCACTTTATTACTTGTTCGCAGTTCTCCTTTCCAATGTTGACCTGCATACAAGACAATAAACAACTGCACATGCATACTACCTATAGAATAACAGGTTAGAAATTCAAACATGTACTTAGCAAATTATGAATAACTCATGAATTGGGATGGGAAAAGCACTTTCTTTATTACTTTGAATGAGTCAACTTACAAAAGTTGAGACCAGCCACCGCTCCGCGAACCTGATCCTGGGCTCCTCTTCGACTGTCCTCCAACTGCTTTGCTTTGTATCTCCTTTGGCACAAGGAAGGCTAAAGGTTTAGGACAATGGGAATATGCAAATGGGCAGAGTTTCTTCGCTATATTTTTCCTCTTCCAAATGGGACCCCTACCCCTTCTTTTATAGGCTAGAAGAAGCTAGGTATTTGGATGAACCCTCGGCCATGCATGGCCGGGAGTTTCAGTTAACTCACCCATAGCGTTTGTGTTCCATCGGAAACTTTCCTTTTTCGTGCTTTTGTTGGTCCATGCAGGTTGTTTTGGGTCAGCCAGTGTGTACACACGTGCAGTAATGGAGTAGGGCACGTGGGCCTTTATAAAAGAGGTTTTTTAAAGAGTTGTTCAGCAATGCTTTGGCAAAGAAGGGATATGAGATGGCCTGATGCTAGGTAAGCATGTGTGGTGCAATTTAGGGTTATAACAGATGCCCCCTAATGTGTGAGGTCAGAAGAGCATCTGATGGCCGAAATACATTACCAATCTTTACTGATGTGCCGAACGATTGAGCCCAAGGATCAAGAACCGAGAGGTGTCGTCTGCAAAATAACAAATGTCTCACTGAGGCGGGCATACCCATGCTCAGGATAAAGTAGAAACATGGATACCAATCAAATACATTGT
Source organism: Picea engelmannii (assembly GCA_009831015.1). Classification (NCBI taxonomy): domain Eukaryota; kingdom Viridiplantae; phylum Streptophyta; class Pinopsida; order Pinales; family Pinaceae; genus Picea; species Picea engelmannii. The sequence continues at coordinate 128,063 of ML793622.1, read as the reverse complement.
AGATCCATGTCATATAACTATATAAAGAGTAGTCGTGAACAATACACAGCAGAGCTACATCTCGAAATCAAAAAGATATGCATATAAAGTATCCATCTTCTAGAAGTTGATACGGCCTGATGGTTGGAGATGAGATCTTCAGAGCTCAAGCAACAAATTCAAAATATTCAAAACTCGAGTAGGAGTGTAATATGAGTGTATGACTGCACTACCCAGAGGTCTTCGACGGCTCATCGGTCTTGGACTTGATAATCTTGATGATCAGACTAGAGGCTTCAGTGATTTCAAACAAGGACTTGATTGGATGTTCAGGATGGCTAGGTATGAGGGCAAGAGACATATTGTAGAGGGTCCAACTCAAGATTGGTGACAAACTTCCCTTGGACAATCGCACGACAAATGATAAGACTCAGGCAGCATGGCATTAATCATAAGTCTACGAAATAGGAGGCAACACAAATTCTCCATATGTTTGGAAGGATAACCAAACGGTGGAGGACACAACTCTATATAATGAGAAAAATCTTCCTAAGGTCGTACCACATCCCATAGTCTAATGAACAAATGGATAGATGTGCTTTATCCAAGGGCGACTCATTATGCTGCCAATAAAGAAAATACTTCTCCCTTCCTCTTTTTGGGGTATATTTGATTTTTTTGTCCTTTTCAATAGTTGTGGAAAAAGAATAAAGGAATATTACATTACAAAGGAGGAATGAGTGTTGCAAACATACAAGTTCAAGGCACAAGGACAAGACTGATGTTCAAAATAATGATACTCGGGAAAAAATCCTCCGGGGGCCAAGGGTGTTAAAACGCAGAAGCAAATTTTTACAAGGCTGATATATAAGGTATGCAAATGCAGTTAACAAAACACACAATGGTAACGTCCTTCGATGTAAGTTTAATGAGCCCAGAGAAGGTAAGATCGGTGGTTTTTCATATTTAGAGAGTCTGAAAAAACATAAAAGGAGACTCCATTGGGGTACCTTTTTCGAAGGTAGTCTAGTCGGTTCGAAAAAGGGGTAAACTAGCACCGACAAGACGTCTATTCAAAACCATTTTAACGAGTGTGATAAAGACAATATCACTCGGCCATTTTTTCATTTTTAAGGAGTTTGAAAAAATCTTAACTATGGACTCCGTTAGGAATGCTCTTCTAGACCAATTTAACGAGTGTGAAAGAATAAGGTCACTCGACAATATTTTCAATTTTAGGGAGTCTGAAAAGAGCTTAACTATGGACTCCGTTGGGGTTCCTTCTTCGTAAGTTTAGTCCCTCAGGCTCGAAAAAGGGATAAGATTACACCTGAGAGTACTCTTCTATAAAGTTGAAGTTCCATAGAGTATACCTTTGTTCATACAGTTGACCGTCTGGACCGAAAAAGGGGTAAACTACCACTGGACAGACGTGACTTCAAATTTCAGTTTAACGAGCGTGAAAGGCCATAAGATCGATCAGCAATCTTTTCATATTTAGAGGGTCTGAAAATGGCTTAAAAGAAGACCCGTTATATTTTGTGAGTCCTGAAGGTGAGGTCAAGAGCGAAGAAGAATCATGCAAATGAGGCTCAAACTCATATTCATGACAGACTATAAGGACTCTCGAGCCTACAATGTTTTTAGAGATGGCATGAATGCCATAATGCAACCAGGATCTACCTAGGGCATCCATGTTCCGGTAAGCTCTACCACCAAGTTGTGACACTTCTAAAGCAGAGATGATGGTTATGTGTCACAACATGATGGGATCGATCCTATGGAAAAGGAAAAAGACAACGAGATACAAAAATCCGGGTAGAAACCTAACCTATATGCTCAAGTTGATCATCGGAAAAAATTTCATGGACCGTCGAAAATTACTCAAAACTCCCAAAAACTATCCCAATACCCGATCAAATCCCTCCGATGCAACTCCCGAATCACTCTAAATGGATTTTGGTAGAAAATGATAAGGGAGGCCAAAAAAGTGACAAAAAGAGGACAAAAAGTCTATAAATAGAAGCTAGCAGCTCATTATCACCATTGTTGATTTGGAAATTGACTATGTGGCCAAAAGACCCCCTTTGATAAAAGCAGTGATTTCGGGAGTTACAGTGGACAAAATGAACTTTCGTCTGGACCAAGTAAGTACAAACTCCCCTATCTAGCTAATTCTTTATTTTTTCTTTGCATTTCATTTTTTGGGTGGGTGTTGACCTTTAAAAGGTCGGCCCTAGGTCCACGTGGGCTGTCTTTGGATAGGCAATGTGTGTAAGATGCCAATCTAAAATTTGATTAGCTAGAGTATAGGTAACTAGGTTTAATCTCCTAGGAACATGAAAATATGTAATATAATCAAAGTTTTGTTCTAAGAGACGTACCCTAAGGAATCGTCGGTGTAAAGTTGGATCATGAACCCAATATACTCTGTTTAATTGAGACACAACCAGTTGAGCATTGAGATAGACCCGGAGATGAGAGATACCCAATGAAAAAGCGTCACAAAGTAATTCAATAACTGCACTATACTTGGCGACATTATTTGTGGTGTCACCTAAGCATATACCTCTGGAAGATAACAACTGGCCTTGAGGCGTAAAGATTACCCAAGCTACGGAGGCAAGCCTCTGAGTGTGTCGACTAGCACCGTCTACATACCCAACGAACACCTCGGAATCACTTGACATCTGCCACAGTGACAAAGGATAACATCAATGATATGTCCATAACACTTAAAAGAAACTAAAAAGTAATAGTACAAAGACTATACATATGTTACAAAAAGTTACCCACAGTGACCTGCCTATGAGTAATACTTCTTGAGGTAGAGCCCATTTCTAGTCTCTGCCAAAGCATTCCCTTCGAAATCAACCAGACGATAGGCACCCTTTTTTAATACCTCTTATGATGAAAGGCCTGAACCACATGGGTTTGAATTTTCCTGCCCCCAAGGGGTCCTTATCTTAGTCATAGACCAGGACAAGGTCGCCTTCAAAGAAAAGCCAAGGACGAACGGACCTATCATATTGACACTTGACCTTATGTTTGTGAGCCTCGTTGGCAAAGGCCACATCACGATGTTGTTCATTGATGAATGTTCTTTCCGTAACCCAAGATTTGATGTTAATTTGATCATCATCTGATTCTGAAAGTGACTGCCATGGTCAGTGAAAATCTCCTTCAAGACGTCAAACCTTGCTATGATCTGGTTGAATAAAAAGAGAGTTGCAGTCTCTCCATCATATTTAAATGTTGGCATAGCTTCAACCCACTTTGTGAAGTAGTCGACAGCTATGGTGATATAGCGATGCCCCCTTGCTGAAGGGGGGTTGCATGTGGTGTAATCAATCCCCCACTTGGTGAAGGGACCAACGGTGATGACAGGAAACATAGCAGTGGGATGTTCCCTCATCTTCCGAGAGAAGATTTGGCATGGATGGCACTTCTTGACCGATTCGATACAATCTTTGATAAGTGTCGGCCAGAAGTAACCTACTCATAGAATCTTTTGCACTGTTGCCAACCTAGACAAATGACCGCCACAAGCTCTGGTATGGAAATCGTTAAGCACGACAACTGCCTCCTCATGAGTGAGACATCGGCATAGGATGCAATCTACACCTCTCCGATACAACATATCATCGAGTATGAGATAATTCTTAGCCTGATGTCATATACGTCGACGCTCATCACGAGAAGGAGAAGTGGGGCACTTCAAAGTCTGGAGATAGATAATTATAACCTCATACCAGGGATCCGAAGATGTGATCAAAAACATATCTCCTCGGATAGGTGATTCTTCAGGCATAGCATCACCTGACTCAACCGGAAGTTACGAAATAAGCTCTGCGAAGACCAGTGACTTTTTGGACTTTGTTGAAACGAAGTCTAAGTCAAACTCCTGGAGGATGACTATCCATCTACTGATTTTTCTGCCTATTACCCGTCGTGTCAACATGTACTGGAATTGATTCACGACAGCAATGATGGTGGTCTTGCCAAACATAATGTAATGACGGAACTGTTGAACAACATGAACTGCTGCCAACACAAGTTTTTCGATATGAGAATAATTAAGTTCCGGTCCTACGAGGCCTCAGCTCAGGTAATAGATCATGTATTCTGAGAACAAGTCATCTTCCTGAACTAAAACCATGCCAATGGTTGACTCTGTTGCAGCCAGATATAATAAGAAATCTTTGTTATATTTAGGTGGCCGGAGCAAAGGGGCAGTTATGAGGGCATTTTTTAATGCATCGAAAGAGCGTTGAGTGGCATCGTCCTAGTAAAAAGGAACGTCTTTATTCAGTAAGCTCATAAAGCCCTTGGTGATTTCGGCATAGTTGGCGATGAAGCGTCGTAAAAAGTTTGCCTTGCCTTGTAGACTCTGAAGTTGAAGGATTGTGCATGGGGGGGGCAACTGGATTATTTCCTCCACCTTGAGAGGATCGACCATGATATCTGTTGTTGATACAATGAAACCTAACAAACGTCCTGACATTACACAGAAGCTGCACTTATTTGGATTCAAGCGAATCCAAAAGTAGCGACAACGTTCAAAGATAAGTCTAAGGTGTGTGGGATGATTCATTCTCTTGCGAGATCGCGATGCTAAATCATCTAGATAGGCCTCAACTATATTCTTGAGGTCATGGAAAGAAAAAGACATGGCCCGCTGAAAGGTTGCTCCAGCATTTTTAAGACCAAAAGGAATCTTACGATATGCAAATGTACCCCAAGGACAAATGAATGTCATTTTGTGTTGGTCTTCGGGTTTGATTTGTATTTGATTATATCCCAAAAAACCATCCATGAAAGAAAAGGCTTCGCAACCAGCACATTCATCAATGATCTGGTCTATGAATGGTGTTGGAAAATTATCTTTGGGACATGCCTTTTTCAAATCATGGAAATCGGTACATACATGAATCGTGCCTTGTTTTTTATTGACCGGCATAGGATTTGACACCCATTGAGTCAAATGGATAGGATAGATAAAACCTGCCTTTAGAAATTTCTCAACCTCAACCTTAATGGTTGTTGCTTTCTTAGGATTAATTGGACGAAGCTTCTGTCGAACAGGCTTGGCATCAGGATACGTTGTAATCTCATGTTCAACTATTTTGGGTCAATACCTGGCATTTCCTCATAAGACCAGGCAAAAACGTCACGGAATTATTTGAAAAGATCTATGTAGATTTGAATCTCTTCGGGGGAGTAGTCAGCTCCGACGAAAACATTCTCCATGACTCCAGGGTTTCGGGAGATATTGATCGGTATAGTTTCAGCGATAGTTGCCATATTGCCCTCAGCATAAATTTCATGTGTAGCTAAGAGATTAATAGGGCACGACTAATCTCCCGTCATGGTCACGGTGAATTATCCTGCTTTGATTCGGCTTAACTCTGGGAGAAAATATGATTTGTGATGAAGATCCTCCCAAGGTTTGTCCGGACTAGTCATTGCTTCGATTACTACTTCGTTAGAAGGCAAGACTAAGTCTAACGAATCGGTGTTAGCGAGAGAACCCTGAGCCCAAATAGGCTCTAGAAGTGGATCTAACTCTTGTGCAGGAGTCATATCAGTGTTAGTTGAAGCTTGTTGGACTAAAGAGTATGTTACTTCAGCTGTAGACAAGGGCATGGACATGCCCGAGTGCCCTGTCTCATCCATCGTGGCCGATGGGGAAGGAAGGATCCATGGATCCTCGAAGTAAGTCGTGCGGAACGACGAAACTTGAAAAATCTGAACCTTATGGTGATTGGATATAAATTTGATATCATCGTGAGGGGGCGAGTAATTGAAGGTATCCATCAAGGATGGGCGCAAACCAACTCCTACATTGACGACACCTGATTGAGGATTATCAATCATTGAGACCGTGGATGCCCCCAAAGCAGGATCAGGTCTGGAGAAAGATAATTGATCGATGGTCACTATCCGGCCCTCGTGTGGAAACAACAAGACCCAAAAAACTGTATCAACCATAGCTTGCATAGCATAAGTCCAACTCCTTCCTAACAAGAGGTTGTAGTCGAGGGGAGCATCGACTACCTCTACTTCGACACACACGGTCTTCCCTCCTAACTGTATGGGGAAAGAAGGAACGATGTCATGTGGTTGAAACGAATGACCGTCGAAAACGATGAGGAGAGTAGGTGACAGAGACAAAACGGGATGGCCAATGGCCTTTCAACATGCCAATGACATAATGCATGTCGAGGCGCCCTCATCAACCACCGTGCAGAAGATATTCCGAGTAAAATTTTTAGTGGGATAAGCCACTACTATCTAAAACGCTACGTGGTAAGGCAAACGAGGTTTTAAGTCGGTTGTATCCAACATGATTGTACCCGGATTACAAGTCTCGGTAGATCCTAAAGAGGTTAACAAGGATTTCCTCTGAGAAGGGTAGCTTTGGAGGACTTCCAAAGCAGACATTGCGCAAGGGGTTTGTGATAAATCTTCCACCACAGAGTAGTTTTGGGTGGCCCTTGCGTTTGGGTTATGAGAATCTTTTTTAAATGCATCTTTTGGAATGCGTGTCATTGTTTCTCCCAACTTCTTCTCAATCTATAGAGGAAGATATGGGAGGTCAGCTTCTTTACCCTTCTCAGAAGTGCTTGGTTTACTATAGTCGTGCACTCTAGTCGATATAAAATAATCACCCCTAACCATATATATGTTCACGGATGCGGGGTTGTTCGGAGGTGGACATGGTTCCTGGCTGCCCCCTTCGGTGCTTGCAGAGGCTTGAGTTAGATTTTGCCCATGCTAAAATGGATTATTCAACACAACCTGTTGTTGTTGCGTCACAAACTTTTGGGCCTCTGCAAGTCAAGGACATAGATGGGTCAGGTGGTCTTCTGCGCACAAGTTGCATGGATACCTCACCTTTCGTTTTTTAGTGTTTTCCCTACCAGCATTATCGGTGGGTTTTTTATCGCCCTTACCCTTCTTTCATTGTTTTTTCTTTCCTTTAGGTTGTTGGGTGGCCTTTGGGTTAGTCGATTGCACTGTGTGTACCTCCGACGTTTGGGTAGGGGGAGCAACCAAAGCAGTAGCTTGACTGGCCACTGTGTGTTGTATAGATAACTGCTACAACTGCTTTGTCAATTGCTCAGCGGGCTTTGTTTGTGCTGAACCAACAATACCATTGGCATGTGGTCCAGCTTTCTGTCTAGTTTTATCCAGTATTGAACGTGGTGCATCTGGCAAGATGTTGTATGATAAACTGGACTAAGAATAGATGAGCTCAAACTGTTGAGCCCTCATGATGGCGTCTTCTTGGGAGAAAACTCCTGACGTCGCGACGTCTTTTGTTAACTGCGGGACCAAATACTTAAGGAACTACTTAAGCAGGAATGTTGGTGGGACTGGAACCTTGATTAAACTCTTCCGGCGTCTCCATTCTCGTATGTGATCAGAGATATGGTCTGTTGTTTTCTGTTTGAAATTGGCCAGCAGCTCTGTGCCAGCATCATATCTCACAGGTAACTGAAAATGGTTGAGGAAAGCCATTACCAGCTCACCGAAGGAAGAGTATCTTGAGCGATCGAGCTCAATGTACCATTTCACGGAACTCCCAATGAGAGTACGTTGAAACAATCGCAACTGTATTGAGTCATCTTTCAATGAGTTAGATGAGCACCAAAGATGGAAGGTAGTCACATGATCGCCTGGATCTTTGTTAGGCTTGGCTTCGAACTTTGGAATGTCCGAAGGCAACTTTGTTGGCATAGGAGGCCAACGCGGATCGTGACAAATGGGGTCATTCAACAACCTTGTCAAGTCTGGCAAGTGCAAAGTCGTCAGGAAAGGTATTTTGGCTTGTTGGTGATAACCTGGGAAAAAGGGGCCTGGAGTTTGACTGGCACCAGGTTGCCAAGAAAAGTTTGGTTGCTGGCCTGGATTTTGGTAGAAACAATGTCTCTAGCCAACGTATGGATTTTTCATATGTGGAGACATCATCGACTGATTTCCCAAATAGGACATAGATGGTTGGGCATGCATTATATTCGAAGGACTATGGGAAGGATTGCCCCATGGTGGTCCCGTGGGGATGGGCATAGTAGTTTGTTTGGGGTTCCATTGATTGTGGAAAGAATTACCCCAGATTGGCATTCCGGACGAGAGAACGAATCCCTGCCCTGAATTCCAAGGTCCTGCTGCAGAAGAAGTTCCTAGGTTTGCCCCCTGTGTGGGAATAGTACCCTGCATAGGAGTAGTTTGTCCAAAACTAGGATTTCCCCCTATCAGGAAAGCGACGGATGAGAAGGCATTGTTGGCAAACGTTTCGGCCAAAGAAAATGGTGTCGAACCTACCGGCATACTATGTGAAGGTGGTCCTTGACTCCCTGCTCCAAATAAACTATGGCATATAGGTTGCCCGACGGACTGTTGATGTGAGCCACCGAGTGAAGGGGACGAAGGAGGGATATGACCTCCTCTGTAAGGGAAAGCATTAAAAGGAGCAGGAGTGCCCCCGATGTGACCTTGCAAAGGAGCGCTAGAGCTCCCTACCCCCAGACCTAAAGTCTGTAAAGTGGAGTAAGAAAGTACAGGACTTGTACCTAAACTAGGCATCCTGTATGAGAATGGAGGGCCTGTCGCACTTGGTGCGAAAGGCGTTGTGGCCGTCGCCAAAGACGGGATCGGACCACTGTGTGATGTAGAAGTGGTCGAAACCATGGTGGCTCGGACCAATTATGGTGGGTTAGGAGGTGAAAACTCTCCTGTGGGGACAACCGTAGTGGGAATGGAAGAATTCCTAGAGGGAGTAACATCATTTGTTTCCATTGCTGTGTGCAACACTATCTGGCGCTCATAAAATTGGATTGGTACGATGAAAGGTGCCAAGAAATCAGTGGTTGGGGTTTCAATCGGGCCAAGAGTGTGTGCTTCAAGGTCCAAAATGGTCGATTCCTCCAGTTGTTGGTCGGGCACAATTGCTTGTAACCTTGTTGCTTCAAAAGATCCTTGTTGGTCTAGCTTTCGCCTCAATGGTGGCGAGGGTGGCTCCAGTGTAACCGGTAGCAGACCAAGAAGCCTTCATGATCGGCAGAGCTCATGATCCTCCACTGTGTGAGAAGATCAAAGACACTCTAAGGTAGTCTAAACGCTCAAAAGTAACACACACTAAAAAAGTCCCTAGATGATAAGACAGGCAAACACTAAACTAATTGGAAGAACAGTTACAACAACCAACACTAGAGCAACTTACCGGTGCAAGTGCAACTCGAACACAAAATCACCCTCCAGGTATACTCTACAAAGTGTGGCCCGATGTCTATCCTAGGTACCGCGGTATACCCCCGCAGTCACCTGTGTATGTCCCTAAAATAGATAGGCAACTAGGTTGCCAGTGCGCAAACAGTCACCGGGCGAGTACAGTCGAAAGTCGGGTAGACCACAATGAGCAGGGTATCGAGCCTGAAACCTATCAATGGTATCGAAAGCAAGTGGTCTGGAAGACAACTGAGGACCTCGAACGGATTTGAGACCCACAAAACCCCGTGGCAAATGCAATCAATGGAATCCCAAAACAAGCCCTCTATATGTGTTCTCCACTACGATTGGTCCAGCTTTGGAGGGGTTATCTCCGCTACCTTTCCGCACGCGACCTCGTGTTTATCCCCTGTGTTGGAGGGGGGTCCTGAATAACTTTCACGATACTGGACTTAGACACTCCCTAACTCAAACTCCAATGTTTGATTTTAAATGGCCTTGAAGAGTTTCCTCTCCAACCTAATCCAAGGCCCTAATCCTGAACTAGTTGGTGAACCCTACAAACATAAAAGTCTAGTAGATTTTAAATTTAGCGTTAATTTATGGCTTTGTATTATGTCAAGGGGTATTAAAGTGAAACTGATGATGTGTAATAGACGAAAGCAAAAAATGAATAAAAAAGATGGAAACAAAACTTTTACTTAATGGAAAATTTCAACAACTTTTCAAAATAAATATTTTTAATTTTCTAAGATTTTGGACAGCAAACTCAAAAGAAATTTCACTTGACTACAAGCTACTTATGAGCTAAGTAAACTACAAAAAATTATGAAATAAATGACTTTTCCCTGGCTAATAATGCAGAAACACACTCTTCAACCAAACAAGAAAATGAAAAGAGATTTTTTTTATTTTATTTAAATGCTTGATAAAGAAAAAAAGGAAAAATACCAACAAGCAAAAACCAAGAAAACAATTCTGGCCTAATCACAAATCGCAAAGAATCAGGTCAAAAATCACACACTAGAAAAAAAAAAAAAATTAAATGACTCTCAGACTTGTCTAAAAACCCTAAAAAAATATTTTTGTGACAGCTTTTAAATGAGAAAAAGCAAGCTAAGGGTAAGATTAATCCAAAACTACTGACTGCTAAGACAGAGATTCAAACACCAGAGAGGAATAATTCTTATCAAGGGAAAGGATGATTGCCTTACCCTCAACAAAAAGTATCATGTACAAGCACACAATGGTTAATCTAACAGCATGCATGCGAATGCGCGTTGGATAGAGACAGAGGGCGTGTACACGCGGGCTGACCTTGTACAGGCCGCGTGTATATCTAAACTCTGAGAAAAAATGAAAACAAACAACCCAAAACCAAGAAGAGACCACTAATATTGATAACCATGATCCCTTGAAGGCTTGGACACTCTTTTTAACAGAAAAACAAATAATGTAAGGAAAAATGATAAAGCAAAAACAATATGAGATAGGACTACAAACAACCAAGACTCAGACAGAATTCCAGAAAACCCCTGAGAATGTCTGATTCTGACAGGGAAGAGGATGATTGCCTCCAAAATTCTCTGGACTCTGCACGCTACTGCTACTTCCTCAGCTAGCATTCGCACGCGGGCTGTAAGAGAGTAGGGCGTGGGTACACGCGTGTAGACCTTATGAAGGTCACGTATACCTCTGTGGGTCCCGACAAACACAGTAAAGCAAATCAGAGAAAGCTGGTATGGAAAACCAGACTCTCTGCTAGCTCAGACCTTACAGAAACTAAAAAAAAAAACAGCAAGAAAAACCAGTCTTTTTCTAAAAACTACCCAAACAAAAAAATTCCAAGAACCCTAGAGACTTCCCCAGTATGGTTACCAATTATGTTGTGAGGGAAATCTCCTTACGGAATAGAAAATAGGGTTAGAATTTGCATGTAGATATGACCTATAGAAAATCTACTTTCTACCTTCGTCCCCAGACTTAAATCCCATTTCTTTTTAGTAAACGCATGGCTAGATCAACCTACCTCGTTTTGGGTGTTTGATGTCGATCCCTTGTCGCACTTGATTACTTGTTCGCGGTTCTCCTTTCCAATGCTGGCCTGCATACAAGACAATAAACAAATACACATCCATACTACCTATAGAATAACGGGTTAGAAATTCAAACATGTACTTAGAAAATTATGAATAACTCATGAATTGGGACGGGAAAAGAACTTTATTTATTACTTTGAATGAGTCAACTTACAAAAGTTGAGACCGGACACCGCTCCGTGAACCTGATCCTGGGCTCCTCTTCGACTATCCTCCAATTGCTTTGCTTTGTATCTCCTTTGGCACAAGGAAGGCTAAAGGGTTAGGACAATGGGAATAAGCAACTGGGCAAAGTTTCTTCGCTATATTTTTCCTCTTCCAAATGGGACCCCTACCCCTTCTTTTATAGGCTAAAAGGAGCTAGGTATTTGGATGAACCCTTAGCCATGCATGGCCAGGAGTTTCAGTTAACTCACCCATAGCTTTTGTGTTCCATCAGCAACTTTCCTTTTTCGTGCTTTTGTCGGTCCACGCGGGTTGTTTTGGGTCAGCCAGCGTGTACACGCGTGCAGTAATGGAGTAGGCATGTAGGCCTTTATAAAAGAGGTTTTTTAAAGAGTTGTTCAGCAGTGATTTGGCAAAGAAGGGATATGAGATGGCCTGATGCCAGGTAAGCATGTGTGGTGCAATTTAGGGTTATAACAATGATATAAGGTATATTAAATATATATAATAAATAAATAGTTATTTATTATCCAAGGGACACATCCTTTCATGGATGGTCACCATATGTTCTCTATATATGGCACATTCATCATTGTAATATATGATATCATCTCATATAAAAATTCAACAATCACTTCCTTATATAATACTCCCTAAGAACATTCTAGAGAAGGAACCTTCTAGAAAGCCTCATCACACTTATTATGTTCATATTAATATATCTAACTACCATAGTGGGACTTATTTAATAAATAGTGGACCTAGTCCACCTTACATTGAATGGACTCCACTGATAATACATAACCACATACCCATTGGGTACCTACCTAGGTACTCCATATTACCTCCATAGGTATACTACATTCCATCCCCATTCACATGTTTCGTCCTCAAAACATGGGAAGAAACCACACAATATGACTGACTAAGCAATGTAGCCAACTAGTACTAAGTACGACCATCCATCCATCCTAATGGAAGATAAATGAGATGTCCAACCATTGCCTTACCACTCTGATCTTGATCATGATCTCACCTTTGGGGCCATGGGATTGGTGCTCTACTTTGATATTGTCCCATGGTGTTGGGATTCTTCCATGTGTCGCTTGATTGGTTTCGTTTTTGGTTCCATGTTAGTTCAAAATAAGTGTGTTGATGCTCACACCCTTGCCTTGATGGTTGTTGTTTCTCTATATGGTTCGGATGGTGATGTACAACAATTGTAGGAATCAGTCCTTTTTTCTTCAACTCTGCAACATGGTGTTCATTTGATTCAATGATCTTCTTTTCTTCTTCATTATGTCTTGCCTGGGGCTTTGTTTCATATCCTTCTATAGACTATGTATTGAATTCAACTTTGGACTCTACAATAACTTCTTTTCTTGCCCTCGTGTGCTCATCTTTCTTTTGAAGAGACACATCCTGCAATGCAATTTTATTTTTCTTGTACTAAAGTTTCACAAACTTCTTTTCCACATTAAGATTAATTGTACCAATTGTTGTCATCCAAGGATAGCCAAGAATAGCATCCACGTCATTCATATCAACAATACAAAAATCATAATGCAATACATATTTGTCCATGGTGATCTTCAAATATTTAAAAACTTGAATATTTTACCCTCAACATGTGTGTTGGTTGTGGAGCCTGATTATCTTCCTAATTCAGAGGTCCTTGCTTTCAGCCGTGTTTATACCCCATGAAGTATTTACACCCCAGAAGTATGTACACTCTTCCACGCGGGGGAGTGCATAGGGGGGGTACCCCCTCTGCAGGGTCTGGGGGGGATATCTCCCCGGCTAGGGGGTCTGGGGGCAAGCGGGCCCCTAGCGGGGGTTCGAGGGTGAAGACCCCGAAGCAAAAATTGCCTTGTAAAAGTATATTGTAATTTCATTGTAAATCTAGACCGTTCATTATAAGGTCGCAGATCTAACGGTAGAGATTATGTTATGGTTTTTTTCCCTAGAAGGCAACCCTCTTTTATGAGGGAAATGTATTGCAGCTATGGATGAT
>ML793622.1:93705-104740 GCA_009831015.1 Picea engelmannii | reverse complement strand
TGAAAACATCCTCATAGTCATCAAAACTTGGCAAATCATGGCACACTGGTTCATTAACAATAGGAGGGATTACAACAACAACTGGTAAGCTATGAATTCGTTCATGACAAGATGCAACATTATTCTCATGATGAAATAAATCTAAACCTAAGATGACCTCTTGACTTAAAGAATTGAGAAAAGGAGGAGAAAGGGAAATGATGGATTGTCCATATTGATCATTCTCTTGGGGACCTAGATTTTGATATGAATGATGCATTTGTTCTTCAAATTTAGGAAATCATTATGAAACTCATCATCTAAGTCCTGCTCTCTATAATCATCCCCTTCATCATCACTACTAGAGGAATCACTTGTTGAATCTTGAATATATGATGCATACCCCTCACAACAATTCTCAAAAAGTCTTTCAGCTGGATAAATTATCTTGCAATGAGAATAAAAAACATCATGAAAGTCCTTCAAAGAGGAAATACTAGAAGCAGGGAGTGTTCTATATCATTGCCTCGCATCGCCTTCCAATGAATACACGAACATTTTCATCAATATATATTCATGATGGATGTCAAGTTGCTGCATCAAAGCATGAAATTCATGAACATGCTCAAAAGGGTTTTCATCATAACCTTCATAAAATCTAGGCAGCAGATCTTGCCATTCATCAATTTGAGGAACAAAATGTGGATAACCATCTCTGGCTGAGAAATTGAGTGGGGAAAACCTCCTAGCCACGATATCCTTCACAGCCATTTGATTTTTCTCATCCCCAGTGGAGTCACCAACGTATTTTGAACAATGGAGTCACCATGGTGAATGTGCAGTCTTGAAGGTGTCCAACTTTAGTCACCATCTAAAGCTGGAGTTGTGTAGTGTCGTTCTTCCCAGGGAGCTTTTCAATCTACTCAAATCCGTCCCCGGCAACGGCACCAAAAATGTTAGCACTGAAAGTCACACTTTGACTGCTAAAGTGTAAGCTCGGCACCCATCATAATGTAAGAGATAATTTGGATTTTGAATAGGTGGATCAGCAAGATGGATAAAGAAAGAGAAAGGGCTATAAACTGTATATTAGTAGGCTACACCAATGGGCAATGGAGTCACAAACATCCTACTCATCGAAGGCACAAAAGCTGCTCAACAGAAAACAAGATAATATGTTGATAAGTGGAAGAATGAAGAAGGAAAACATATGGTAGAATGTTCACTAAACAAATATCCTCTCAATTTAATGAATCGACAAATACTTGAATATAAACAATGACTGATGGGAAAAATACGGCAGATCCACTACTGCTTAGGGATCCATAAATCATTGACAGCCTTTGATCCTCAAATATGAAATATATTCAAATAAGAAGAAATATAAACAGAAGAGTCACAATCTGAAATCACAAATTTCATGAGTCTCCAATAGCAGTAATGCTTACAATCATAAAATGCCCACAGGCTTACAAATGAACATACACAGAAAACCCGCCTACTCCTACTCTCTCTAGCCTCTCTTGGCTCATCCCTCTTCTTTATCCAAGAGATATTTCCTTCTTTAAATAGACAATATCATCCAAATGAACTAAGGATGTCTAATCCCATCTCCGCCATTGGATTCTAAGCCTTAGAGATAGGTTTCAACAATAAAAGAGACAAAAATCCAACAAATTGCTAATTTTCAGGAATTTGTTGGAAGTCATTAATAAAATGTCTCCACCTCATTGCATGAGGCCTTTCCTGTAGATAAATATTAGGTGTAGGTGTCCTTTGACATCTAACTAATCCTTGAGAATTCATTCGAACCCTCCTTGACATGTGGCAACCTCCCAACAAGGTGAATATCAAAACCGTGACTGCTACAAGAAATTAGGCAGCGCCGCTGTAAAACAGTTGGGTAGTGCCACTTCTATGTATAATATATCTCAAACCATAACAAATTTTGAAAAACTGAGAGAGGTTTTTGTTATTTGGCATGTTATGAACAAAATCCTTCTCCAATTTTCAAAAATATATTTTCAATTGTTCAGAATCCAAGTTTCAAGTTAGTGACTAAAAACTGGTAAAATAACTCTGCATAATTCGTTTTCTGCCAGAAATATTAGGTAGCGCCACTTATGTTGCACCTGCGTGCAAGTTTAGGTAGAAATGTCAAAACACAGCGCCTTCAATATTGAACGTGTGCAGAGCAGTTGGTGGTCTTTTTATAATGTCGAACCCATTGTGTTTAGGTGTCTTGGAAGTATAGTAGGTTGTGCACTTTACCACTGAGGGAGTTAACACTTTAGCAAAAACCCAAAACTCTGATAGTTAGGCCTCTTCTAGCTGCAAATTCTTGTGCTAACAATATGAACTAAGTGATGAGACATTAATGATCTTACAAAAAACAACTACTATACAAAATATATTGTGTATGAGTACACAACATGCCCTCCCCTTAATAAAACTTTCTCTTGTAACTATATCTAGTCTTATTAAAATGGTATAATATTCCATCAATGTCCATTTAAACTATTTGGTTTATCATACACTTTTTGAGCCCCTTTGATGATGGAGGGAGATGAATTCTTAGAGGTCACACACCTTCCCCCACACAAACACATGAGGTCTCTACACACACCTAAATTTGAACTTGGGTTATTTTCATGGCGGCACCCCCTCCCAACCACTAAGCCATACCTTATAACTTATTGATTACTTACATAATTAAAATAGGCATGATTATACAAAAATGGTCTTTATTAAGATATTGGGTCATTACTAGCCTATGGAACCCGACAACTAACAAATACAATAAGTAAATGCATTGCATCCATAACTCTTCCTCTCATTGGTCATATTAGGGACACACCATGCCCTTCCATTCTAAAATGCTTTGAGACAAAAAAAAAAATAAGAAATAGATAAAATTGCAACCAATGACCCAAGTCATAATCATGTGGCCATTCAAGTAATATATAGTCATATATAGTTGATGAGCTAGGTTGAATGATTGAGTGCTTTGAGCTTCATGATGGAGGTGTCGAGGTTGATTCCCCTAAGTTGGTTTTCTTTGTTGCATGCCTCATCTCACATCCCTATTGGTCTAGGCAAAATAATAAGTTTCGATGGGTTTGCATTAGGTATCATTTGCAAAATGCGAGGAAGTGCATGAAGGTTTCCCCGCATGGTTTTCCTTGGAAAAACATATAGAGTCATATGTTGAACACATGTGACTCGGTACTACAACACTCACTCCCTTTCAAGGTATATTCCCTAAATCCATTTTTAGATATTGGCATTGGCAATGACCAATAACCACTTATTGAGATCCAAGGACATGTTTAAGCTATTATCATTGAGTTGATATTCTTGGTGATCTTTGTTGGATTACTTAGAGGGGGGGTGAATCAGTAATAGAGAAATCGGATCCTTTTTAACCATATAATGCAAGTGTTATATCAATGTAGCATTATTATCCAATATTTGTAGAGTAAATAAACAATGAACGAACGAACAATCATACACATACACAGTACACTAGTGTTTTTACATGGAAACCCAAAGCGGGAGAAAACCATGGAATTCTTTTTCGTATATGTCTTGAAGAATTACATTCATTGGAAGCACCAACTTCCTTTGTTTTCCAGTTGCAACTGGTAGGAGGCTCCAACCCCCTCATTTCTCAGGCTACAACCTGAGGGAAGCTCCAACTCCCCAATTCTCTAGCTACAACCAGAAGGAGGCTACAACCCCCTATGTTCTCTGGCTACAACTGGAAGGTGGATACAACCACTTGTCCTTGCCCCGTCCAACCGCCCTAACATATAAGTAGAATTATGGAACCATTGTCACACTATCACTGTGAGATATATTGTTGTAAACCTCTACCAATCAACCTGTAATCAACATGTAATAACTTGTACCAATAACATGTGTCAACATGTACCTCAATCTGTACCATAAACAAGTGCATCAACCATGCACCAACCTATACCAAACAACATGTAATCAATCTGTACCATAAACAAGTGCATCAACCATGCACCAACATGTACCTCAACCTTTACCATGAATAAGTGCATCAACCATGCATCAAACCTATACGAATACCTATCACAACAACCTGTCCAAACAACCTATGACAACAACTTGTCTCGTCAATCTTATCAACCAAATCAGATCTACTCACCAAGATCAATCACCAATATAACTCTCAAAGATGTGCATCAACCAAGCATAACACAACAACTCATAATCATCACCAAGATCAATATGTGCCTCTAATAATATACCAATACAAGTATGTTACATCATCCATAAACCATGTGTCAACAATACTACTAACAAGTGCCTCCAACCATGTACCAACCATGTATCAACTACTCATCAACTATGACTCATCAAGATGTACCAACATCATCAACTATACACCTCATGTATGTGCCAACTCATCAACTACTTGTCTCAACCATGTACCCAACATGTACCTCAATCAAAATCCCTCATCAATTTCATCATACAAATATTATTTGTAACTCTGTAATAGACCTGGTGTATATGATCACATACCTGCAAACCTTCCTTAACTTTAACAACAAGAGACTAGCATTTTCATCAAACTTTACTTTAGTCTCACATGACTAGTTTTGGATTAGTCAACAACCCTAACTTGAAATAATCATAACTATGTATATGTAATGAATAAAGATATGAAAATAGTACACAATGTTCTTCAGTTTGTTTTATGCAATTCCTCCAAGTGTCACTACTTGGAACCTCTCAGAAAAGGATTTATAGCAAAAATAGCATACCTTGTTGAATTATGGCTTATTCTAGAGAGTGAACTTGTAGAGAGTGACCCGCACAGAATATTTGTTGTATGGATCTAAAAATTGTACAAAAAATCATACAAACTATACTCTAACCAACACATTTGGTCTTACTGAATTTGGATCTGTTATGAAGAAGTTATGACGTTTTTACCTGAAACACCTGTTTTAGACTAGTTTCAGGACTAGCCATAAACCCTATTTTCCACGAATTTAACTCCAAAAATACAATGACCCGCAAGCTGAAATTTGTACCACAACTACTTGGATATGTTTTCTCAATGGCCTCCTAATTTCACGATCTGAATCATTCTAGAAAAAAATTTATTGCGAAAATGGTGAGATGACCTGTAAATAACATACCTTAGAAAGCATCATCAAAAGAATTTATCCTTTCTTGAATTTTGGCCTTCTTTACTTCACCTTCCCTCTGAAATTCAATTTAGATATCCTTTGGTTACCTCAGTCACATGTAGATATTCGATATTCTCAAGTATAATTGAAATGAGAGAGCCTTGCCTCTTATTTATACTTTCATGTAGCTTCCTCGAGGGGTTACATTTTAACCATCTTAACCCAATTTCCTTATTTTAGGGCTAACCCACTTCTAACCACTTTCCATAATTAGAAAGCTTTCCATTTACTTTATTATTTAAATAATCCTCCTTGACTTTGTCACTTGACTTTATTATTTAAATAATCGTCCTTGACTTTGTCACTTCACTTTATTATTTAAATAATCCTCTTTGACGTTGTCACTTCACTTTATTATTTAAATAATCCTCTTTGACTTTGTCACTTCACTTTATTATTTAAATAATCATTTTTTACTTTGTCACTTCACTTTATTATTTAAATAATTGCTTCTCTGCAAGCACTTTGACTTCTTTGACCTTTTGGGGCTTCAAGTCAACATATGAGGGTCCTCCAAATTCATAAGGCCATAACTCTCAAACCGTGAGGAGTTATGTGACATGACACATACCACCAGAAATGGAATGACATGTACTATCCATCTAGAATATTCTTACCTACAAATATATCAAAACTCATACCATTATACATCAAACAAACTTGGGTCCATTACCCAAACCTGGGTTCTCCAACTTCACATGGCCATAACTCTCTAACCGTGAGGAGTTATGTGATGTTCCACGTACCATCGAAAATGGCATGACATGTACTACCCATCTAGAATAGTCTTACCTTCAAATATATTAAAACACATACCATTATACATTAAACAAACTTGGTACCATTACCCAAACCTTTGTGCAACCGGAATTCGCTACCAGACTTTCTCCAAGGGTTGACATCAATCACTAAGGGTTGACATCAATCTACAATATCACTCTCCAATGGTTGAAATCAATGACAACCAACAATCCATACCGATTGTCCATCAACCTAATCCAATTGTATGACAATCTTCCCCGTTGGCATCGATGGAAACACCAACATTGATGGAAACACTTATTCATGATAACATTCATGTTTATACTCCTCATCAATGTTTTTATCTCTCCCCATTTGACATCAATGGAAAAATGTATCTCCCTTTGGTGTTGCTCCCCTTAACTGAAATCTCCTTGGGATTCTCCCCCTATCTACATGCCTTTGTGCTCTCTCTCCAAGCATTTCTATCATCCATCTGATAAATCTCTCCCCCTTTTTCATCAATGGAAAAGGTATCTTTCCATCCGGGGTTTCTCCCCCTAACTGATTCATCTGATATCCCAACCTGAACTATCCTCTTTATGGTGCTTCCTCATGTACATCTAAGACATATAATATAAGCATTCAAAAGCATTCATTTTGGAGTAGAAATAACTCTGAGTCTCTGGTGAAGATACTCAAAGTCTTCCCGTGGAAGCGAATTTGTAAAGATGTATGCCACTTGTTCTTTTGTGCCCACATATTCAACTCTGATGTTATTTTCTGCAACATGTTCCTGTAGAAAGTGATACTTGATTGTAATGTTCTTCATCTTGGAGTGCATCATCGGGTTCTTTGAGATATTGATGGCGCTTGTATTATCACAATAGATTGGAATGGGCTCATCATACTCAACTTGTATATATGCTAGAGTTTGTTTCATCCATAGAACTTGTGTACAACATGATGTTGCTGCAATATACTCTGTCTTGACGGTAGATAAA
Source organism: Picea engelmannii (assembly GCA_009831015.1). Taxonomy (NCBI): domain Eukaryota; kingdom Viridiplantae; phylum Streptophyta; class Pinopsida; order Pinales; family Pinaceae; genus Picea; species Picea engelmannii. Next base: position 97,785 of record ML793622.1, on the reverse strand, counting down.
GATATTGATGATTGTTTCATTCTTAGCCATGATATTAAACACTCACCCAAGTAGAACGTTCCTCCACTGGTGCTTCATCGGTTATCAATGCAACCTATCCAATCTGCATCTCTGTAGGAAATAAGTGATAGATCCTTTCCTTTTGCATACCATAATCCAACCTCTTATGTTCCTTTGAGATATTTGAAAATCCTCTTCACTGCTAATACATGTGATTCCTTTGGTGCTTCTTGAAATCGTGCCACATGTCCAACTACCTGCATTACATCTCGTTTGGATGTTGTCACATATAGTAGACTACCAATCATTGACCTGTGTTGCCTCTTATCGATAGACTTTGAATCATCATCTTTTCTCAACTTGCAACTGGTTTGCATGGGAGTGATAACTGGTTTTCAATCTTCCATTTCGAACCTCTATAGAATTTCTCTAATATACTTGGTTTGAGAAATAAAAATTCCTTGGTTTCTTTGACGTATCTAAAGACCCAGAAAAAAGGATAGTTCTCCAAGTAATGACATTTCAAATTCATTATGCATGTCCTTTGCAAATTTCTGGCTTAACATGTCATCGATACTTCCAAAAATAATATCATCAACATAAACTTCAATTAATAAAATACTATCTTGAGTTACCTTGATGTAGAGGTTGTTGTATGCACTTCCTTTTCTAAACCCTGTCTGTTGTATATATTTATCCAGTCTAGAGTACCATGCTCTTGTCCACTTTCGTATATCTGTCGAAACCTGCTAAGTGTTCTTACAAATCCATCTTTATTCATACTGTCCAAGACTCTACTTGTGCAACTTTCCATAATGTTGACCCATGTATCACTATACTATCATGAAGTCTTGATTAATATATCAAATTGTACTTCTGCTAACTGATTGCTCTGGATTTGTCTTCTCAAACTCTGCAAGCTACTCAAAGGATGGTTCTTTAGTCTATCACAGCTATCGTATAGACTCCCCCTGTCTAATATTCATATTACCTGGGAGTCTCTAAGTTGTATGGCTCAGAACAATTCTTGCTCTGATGTGTATTCATCATCATCTTAATTGGTAGATTCAACATCTCTCTGAGCTCTGACTTCCTTCTTTCTATCTATGGATTCATCTTTCACTACAATACATGAAAGTACAATCTCTTGAACATGTTCCTTATTTACGTGTCCTTCTTTTCTTTCATTTATTTTCCAAACCTTTATATATCTGACATCCTTCTTTTTATCTGTAGATTTTTCTTCATCTCATTTTATTGTCAATCTTGCAATCTCTGGGACCTGGTCTTTGTTCACCTGTTCTTCATGTTTGCTTATCCATGCTTTCTTATATCTAATATCAGTGCTCTCTTTCATGGAATTATTGATCATGCTTCTACAATCACGAGCTGTGTGTCCATAGTTATGACATTTGTAACATTCAATGTTAAGTGGGGCCACATAGGAATTTATTGCTTGAACATTTCTTTTATAATCCCTGCAATCTGCAACCTTATGTCCAAAGTTAGTACAATAAAAACAATGGCCATAAAAGAAATTTTCATACCTAGGAGTGAATTATCTTCTTTGTGGTGTAGTCCTTCTGAATTTCTGCCCTGACTGATCATGATCATGATTGAAGCTTCTTTGTGGCTTGACCATGGATGGTCTTCTTGAATATGTATCTTTATTAGTTTTCTTAGATCCCGGTTGACCATGATTCCTTCCTTTGAGTACTTCTGCATAACTCTTTCTATTTTCTTCATTCTTCTTTTCTAGTAACGTAGAGTGCTTCTCTTCATTCTCTACAACTGATGTGGATGTTTATGTCTCTTCAACGTTCTTGTTGAGATTGACGATTTTGACTCTTAGATGTGCAACTTATTCTTCAAGATTCTCAACCTCTTCTTATTTCTTCATTATCTGAGACTTCATGATCTCTTATGTTCTCTTTGCTTATTCAAGTTGGATTTTCAATGTAATTATCTATTCTTCTAGTCTTCTCTCTTCTTGACCAAACTCTTCCTCAAGTTGGTTTAAGTCATTGGTTCTTTCCTTGATATGATCCATCAATATCTTTTCTCTCTTTTCTTCTTCTTCCTTGTGTGTTGTTATGTTGGCTTCTAAACATTTATGTTGATATTCTAGTGTTTCTTCAATTCTTTTGGCCTCTTCTAGTTGAACTCTTAAATTCTTGATGACCTGTTGATCTTTTTTGGAACCTTGAACACTTTCCTTTTGCTTCATCAATTCTTTCTTGGATGACTTGTTTTCTTCTCTTTCTTTCTTTAGATATTCAATTGCACTAGTCATTTTTTCTCTGTAATCAACTTCTTCTTCTTCTTACTCTTCCTCTTTTGAATCTGTCTAACATGATGAACATCTTTCTTCTTTTTCTGTATCTGCATCTTCTTTGGTATTTTTTGAATCTTCGATGGGTGAAGAATATATGTCATATAACGTATCCCAAATTTCTTTAGCTGATGAACATTTACCAAACGTTTCTCTTACCAGATTAGGTAATCCTTCCCAGATGAAATCCATTGCTATTTTGTTGTTATTCTTCAATTCCTTCTTGGATGCAATCTTTGCCCTTTTTGAACTATCATATCGTGTAACAACCGATAGCCAAATATAATGTCCATTTTCTTGTAAAAATACTTTCGTTCTTCTGATCCACATCTCATACTTAAAACCATTATGACCATTAAACATTGGTACTCCATTCTCAGAATGATCCATGATATCCTTCCAGTGGTTAAATTGTTTCCTGAAGGAACCGGCTCTGATACCAATTGTTGGATTACTGAGAGGGGGGGTGAATCAGTAATAGAGTAATCTAATAAGTTTTAACCATATAATGCAAGTGTTATATCAATGTAGCATTATTATCCAATATTTCCAGAGTAAATGAACAATCATACACATACACAGTACACTAGTGTTTTTACGTGGAAACCCAAAGTGGGAGAAAACCATGGAATGTTTTTTCTTATATGTCTTGAAGAATTACATTCATTGGAAGCACCAACTTCCTTTGTTTTCCAGATGAAACTGGAAGGAGGCTCCAACCCCCTAGTTTCTCAAGCTACAACCTAAGGGAACCTCTAACTCCCCAATTCTCTGGCTACAACCAAAAGGAGGCTACAACCCCCTATGTTCTCCGGCTACAACCACCTTTCCTTACCCCATCCAACCACCCTAAATTACAAGTAGAATGATGGAACCACTGTCACACTATCACTATGAGATATACTACTGAAAACCTGTACCAATCAACCTGTAATCAACTTGTAATAACATGTACCAATAACTTGTGTCAACATGTACCATACATCAACCTGTACCTCAATTTGTACCATAAATAAGTGCATCAACCATGCACCAACATGAACCAAGCAACCTGTAATCAACATGTACCATAAACAAGTGCATCAACCATGAACCAACCTGTACCTCAACCTTTACCATGAATAATTGCATCAACCATGCACCGAACCTATACAAATAACATGTCACAACAACATGTCCAAACAACCTATCACAACAACCTGTCTCATCAATCTTATCAACCAAATCATATCTACTCACCAAGATCAATCACCAAGACAAATCTCAAAGATGTGCATCAACCAAGCATAACACAACAACTCATAATCATCACCAATATCAATATGTGCTTCTAATAATATACCAATACAAGTATGCTACATCATCCATAAATCATGTGTCAACAATACTACTAACAAGTGCCTCCAATCACGTATCAGCTACTCATAAACTATGACTCATCAAGATGTACCAACATCATCAACTATACACCTCATGTATGTGCCAACTCATAAACTACTTGTCTCAACCATGTACCCAACATGTACCTCAACCAAAATCTCTCATCAATTTCATCATCCAAATCTGATTTGTAACTCTATAATAGACCTGGTGTATATGATCACTTACCTGCAAACCTTCCTTAACTTTAACAACAAGAGACTAGCATTTTCATCAAACTTTACTTTAGTCTCACATGACTAGTTTTGGATTAGTCAACAACCCTAACTTGAAATAATCATAACTATGTACCTGTAATGAATAAAGAA
>ML793622.1:76045-89626 GCA_009831015.1 Picea engelmannii | reverse complement strand
AAAAAGCAAATAAATAGGATTTTTATTAAGAAACAACAACAGTAAGCAAATATTTATTGATATTCAAAACTAAGAGAAATGTTCATTTGCCTCTTTGAGGGGGAAACCTCCAACTAAGAAAACACCCAAATATAATAATATTCATTTGGTAGTTGATTACATAGCTTCTACTACTATATATAGTATCTAATTGATGGAAACCTTAATCACCTAGTGGACCTTAGTTAATAAGGCCTCAACTACTAACTAGTGGACTTTCTTTAATGAATCCGCTTATATTATTGATTTCACATTCTATTATCTTGTGCACCTTATTTAATAAAGATGTCCCCAATACATTAAGTAACTAGGGGAGTGCATTGGCAAGAAAATACTAGTTGATACAAACAATAGGGTGGTGAAGACAGTTATGGACATGGGACATAGCTTACAAAATCAAACTCTTCATTTGGTTGGCACTGGAGAATAAAATCTTAATATGGGATAATCTGGAAAAAAAAAAGAGGTTGGGAAGGATCGAGCTACTGTCCATTTTGCAATAGAGATGAGGATACAATCTTTCATTTATTTGTAAATTTTCCTTTTACACAACATCTATGGAAGTTTTTATCTGTCGTTTTCAACCTTATTACTTCTTGGGGAGGCAACAAACTTGCAAATTGTTTTGAAAACTGGCTGAAATTGGAAAAAGTCCATCACACCCTACCTTCATTGACCTGTTGGTATATATAGTTGGAAAGGAACAAGTGTATCTTTGAATCCCACACAACTACAGTTCAGGGAGTTGGATTTCATATCAGAGGGATGGTGGAAGCTGCTAGTGCACAGTGCCCTCAAAATCATAATTATAAAAGAATTAAAAAACCACACGACTTCACTCTGCAATCCTTATGTTCGTTTGACGATGCTTCTCAAGAAAATGGTACTCTGAGCGGAGTTGGGGGTATCATAAAGACTTCAGGGAACACTATATATAGGTGGACATTCAATTATGGAATGGGTTCAAACACCAGGGCAGAACTACTTGGTGTGTGGGCCACTTTATCATTAGCTCATAGGCTGGAAATTGGCCAACTACAGTTATTGGGGGATTTAAAGACAGTGGTTGACTGGTTAAACCACAAGAGTAATCTATAGGTTTATTTACTTATGGGTTGGATGGAGAATATTAGGTAACTTATTACACTCTTCAACACTATTAGATTTGATCATATCTACAGGGAAGAGAATGTGGAAGTAGATGTACTATCAAAAAAATCACTTCAGGTACCAGAAGGGAGGATCCACTACAACAAATGGTAGGATGACCATGAGGGCCCCCCACTATCCCTTCGTCTCTACTTATGATATAGATACCATATCGGGTAAGTCCATGACTTTTATTTTTGAGTTTTACTAGTACCAAAATGTAATCCTTTCTATAGACACTGTGGATTGTCCACTTATAAATTTTTGCTATTTTCGGATTGTTATGTATTGTAGAGACTAGCTAATTTAGTATCAAGAACAATGTGGCACCACTTTTTATGTCTATGATTGGTATGGAAATATCATTAGAAGATGGTTGTAATAGTGAACTCATGTACTCTCCTTGAGAACATCATATATATAATATATTGAGAAATTTTATGCTGGAAAAAAAAGTAACTAGGAGAGTAAGGTTGGGACCTTAACATGTTCTCCCCCTTACAAAGCAGCATTGCTCTCAAGGTTGGATATGAGGAAACTAATGGAGAATCTGTGTTGGTTCCTATGTAGTATCTCCAGGTTGGTGTATCTTTCCATTAGATGAAAACTTATTAAATAGTTCATTGGAAAAGATGGTGCTCACATTTTTCCAAAATGGCCTTGATCTATAACCAAATGAAACCCTTCTCACCCAATTCTTGAAGGTTGGTTTATACTTTGGAATTGGACTAAAGCACTTTCTTCTAGAAAGAGACATGAAAGACTATATGGATCTTAGACTGGTTGGGTAGAGCCAATTTGTAACTTATGGGGCCTATACATTTAAGAATAGTATAGGGTTTGTAAAACTCAAGGGATAACTTATGGTGCATCGTCTCCTTATGTGATATTTGATTATATGGTTGGAGACGAAAGAACAATCGATCCCCTTCTTCAAAATGGAGTTCAAAACAATGTTGATATGCATATTGCTTCATGTAGTTCTAGGCCAACATCAAATTATTATTGAGGGCATGAATAATGTTAGCAAGGGTTTTCAAGGTTTTATCCACCTCTAGACCTTAGTGAGTCCTTGTAAGTATGAGATCATTGACCAAGACAGTCATCCATGGACTGCCTCAAAGGGGGTCATTTTAGTAGCACCACGATAGCTAGTATTGTACCACCATTCTACTAGGGGAAACCATTGGATCCATTGTGCTTGTATGTCGGAAGCAAAACAATGTAAATAAGCTTCTAAACAATTGTTGAATATTTATGTTTATCCATGCATTTGGGGGTGATATGATGTGCTAAGATTCAATTGGATACCTTGAAGTTGAAACAAATCCTGCCATAAATTTCCATTGAGGGTGCGGTCATGATCCTTCATAATAGATTTAGGTATGCTATTGATTTTTAAAATATTTTCCATGAATAATTATGTTATTGTGGAGATCTTGAATGGTTGTGGTAAGGCATATAAGTAATCATATTTAGAAAGGAAATCAATAACTACCATGATCACTGATTTGTTTCCTAATTTTGTTAACCCCACAATGAAATCCATAAAAATTGTCAATCCACATGTTGGATGGAATGGGTAAAGGTTGTATTACTCTTGAAGGATTTATTGTTTTCCCCTTGTGTCATCGACAATTTTCACATTCATCCACAAAGATGTGGATATCCCTTTTCATGACTTCCCAAAAGAATGAATGCTTAATCCTTTCATATGTTTTTTGAAACCCAAGATGTTGTGTCGTGGGAGAGGAATGTAATTCAGATAACATGTTGAATTTAAATGTGGAATCTTGAACCAAAAGAATTGGTTTTTATAATGAAGCTCATCATTCTACCAATTATACCATAGATGTGTCTATGATTCAACATATAGTTTGTGCATGATGTGAATGAACTTGACATCTGCTAATCATTCTTAATGTACCCCTTGCAATCGACCGACCAATATGAAAGATAAGGAAAATAGGGAACCTTCCTCATCATCATTCCTAGATAGATCATTAACCACCACATTCTCCTTTCCCTTCGTGTAGATAATCTCGTAGTCATATCCTAACATTTTAGCAATCCACTTTTATTTCTTTGGGAAGGACAACCTATATTGTAGGAAATATTTCAAGCTGCAATGGTTTCTCTTAATCTGGAAATAACACCCATCAGTAAGGATGTTGCATATCAATTGCATGAAGAGTAGCCAAAATTTCCTTCTCATGGGTGGAGTTGCCCAAATTTCTATCACATAATTTCTCACCAGTGAAGGCCAATAGGAAACGCTCCTTCATTAATATTTCCCCAATCCCTATGCCAAAGGAATCACATCCCAAGAAAAAAAAATTATTGAAGTTGGGAAAGTTGAGTACTAAGGTAGTACAAATAGCATATTCTAAATCCTAAACAACATGGTCAGCCTCCTTATTCCAACCGAAGGCATTCTTTTCTATCAAGGTGTTAGCTGCAATTTTACCATGGTTTTGGAAAAACTTCTTGTAGTGACCTATGAGACCAAGAAATCTACACAAACATTTTATGGTATTTAGGCAATGCTAATCTATCATTGCCTCAATTTTCTTAGGATCAACACACACACCCTCCCCACTAACAATGTGTCCCGAATATTTCACTTTTGAAACACAAAAAGTGCATTTAGAACATTTGAGGAATAATTAGTGATTACATAGGAGTTGTAAGACATGATCCACGTGTGCTAGATGATCTACCCAAGTTTTGTGGTGGATCAAGTTTTCATCAAAGAAGATCGAGAATAAATGGCATACAAGGGGTTGAAAGATGTGACTCATGAAGCTATAAAAAGTGGAAGGCATGTTTCAAAGACAAAAGGGTATCACCAAAAACTTATAATGACCTTCACGAGTGTGGAAATTAGTCTTTGGAATATCTACTTCCTGCATGTGAATTTGGTGATAAATGGAATGGAGATCGAGTTTGGTGAAGAATTGAGCATAAGGTATCTCATCTAAGAGATCGCCAATGACCAAAATGGGAAATTTATCTTCGATGGTTGAGTTGTTAAGAGCTGAAAAATAAGGACATGTGCACTAAGTGCCTTCCTTTAAAAGAACCATGATGATTGGAGAAGAGTAGGAACTAGTACTAGGACAGATGATACCTATAACCAATAGCTCCTAGAAAATATTTATATTTTATTCTTTTGGGAAAAAGGATGATGATACAAGCACACATTGGGTGGTGGGTTACTTGGGAGAAATGGGACATTGTGATCATGCTCTTGACATGAGGGTGCTATTCCTTAGGGAAGTTTAAATACCCATTGGTGTTTGGCCAAAACTAATTGCAAATGTAGCTGAACTAATTGAGAATCATTCTCAAAGCTTTGAATAGCATGGAATTGTGCAATAAGGCCATAATAAGCATTTTTCATGATATTTTCCATATGGTTGGAGTTGTCTATTTATAGAGAGATAGATATAAGACCTTTAAGCAAGTAGGAATGACCATCCTTATTGAAACCCATGTATAATTAAAGGAAATCCATAGTGATGGGGCCTAATGTTCTCAACCATTCAACACCCAAAACAATATCACAACCACCAATTTCAATGGGAAACATGTGATATTTTACATAATAATCACCCATTTGAAGTTTCAAATTTTCACACTCGTAACCACATTTCATAGATCCCCGCTAGTAATCATAATATGAAATTTGTTAACGACATGGATATAGTAATGTGTTTCTTAGGAAATACTATAATGAATGAAATTATGGGCACTTCCATTATAAATTAATACAATGACCTTCTGATGCTTGATATAGCCAACCAACTTTAACATCTGAGGAGAGGAAATACTAGTTGAATCCTAAAGAAAGATTGTGTTCAAGAAGAGGAAATTCCTCTATAGGGGAGTGTCTCTTGAGTCTTGCCATTAAATTCATCATCATAAATGTCCTTAGAAGTGGCCATAAATTATTTGTGTTCCTTACATTTAATCCTTGAAGAATATTTTTCATTACGGTTGTATAAAAGACCCTTAAGATGGTGCTCCACCTTTTTGGCCTATCTCAACTTGTGGACCTTGAGGGGTGGAGCGATCTATTGAAGAGCCATCACATTTGGGCATGGATGTAAAACAAAATTTGGGAATTTGAACTGGGTATATGATACAACTTTTGCACAAAAAGATAGCTAAGTGGCCTCCAACCAAGTAGCAAGGTGGTTCATCTCCACTTGGGATTTCATTTCCTATTTATGCCCACCGATAAAACATTGCTTAAAAAAAACATCAATTAAATTTTCTATTCTAATAGCCAAACATTCAAAAGAATAAATATATTCTTTCAACATGCCTATTTGAAGCAATTTGGTAAGCTCTCCCACAAAATTAATATCCCGAACAAAGCAGGCAAATGTGGCTTTCAAAAATTTATTCTATGTAATGAACCTTGGAGAAGCTTTGTTATGCCATTGCCACTAGTGCAAACATTCCCTATCCAGATATAGGGCATTGATGTGCAGTTTCAATAGGTCATTTTATATGAAATGAAATGAAATGCACTACTCCATTTGATCAACCCAACTAGTTAGACTTGATCAATCAAACTTATTCAGATCAACCTTAGGGAAGCGAGGCATCAGATTGTAGGAATGATCAAAAAATGAGTGGTCATTGCTATAACCTTCTTCATATTTAGTTATATTACCCTTTTGAGCGCCTTCACATAGGACATTTACACCCTCATCATGCTTACCCTCCAACTTCTCAATCTTATCAAAACAAAGATTGTCTTGTGTGATGAGGGAAGACATGGTCTCTAGTGTATTAATTGACTGGGTGAGAGTGATGATGGACTAGGAGAGAGACTAAACCATTTTTTTTTATGTCATCTATTGTTGATATGTTGTGGGTATGTGTCATGGGAATACAAGGTCCACCATAGAGGTTATTCGAGAGCTAACCCAACACAACTAATCTCTTGAGAGGAATCTGTGGGATGGGTCTCAAGCAATTATAATAGTGGATTCCCACAAAAATAATAAAATAAAATAAAATGTATTATAGAGTGACACCACATCTATCAACATCACACAAGGATTATTTTGAGCTAAGTCTCTCATAATCACATTAGCATACCCTAGTTTTTGTTTATTTAATTTTGATGGAAGTATTACTCCCTTCTTAGTGTTATTACATTGATGCAATTCCCAAAATTCCTATACGGAAGATTATGTAGGAATTTCACTACATGTGCTACATAAGCTATGCATTTCAGAGTCCTAGGGACACATGAGTGTCTCTCTAATATACCAAATGGTTTCCAACATCAATACTCGAATAAATATTTAATTACACCAACTAAAGAGGATAGATAGTACCCTTAGCTATACTACCTAATCCCTTCGTATGCAATAATGATATCCCTAGGTGTTGTTCTTAGTGTATTATAGCAATATGATGGTCGATAGGATTATGTAAGGTTAGTTTTAGGTGCACTGAGGGTGCTTTTGATATACTTGAGGGCACATGGAAGAAATATATGTATACAAGTATTGCATGATGTGGTACTACTCAAAGGATACTAGTAGAGGTTACAAGGGTGTCCAATGAGGTGACACCACTTGTATTTTTTTTGTGTATTCTTACCTAGTCACAGGTTTACCAATTAAACAACAAATATTTTTGTTACTTAAAGACATCATAACACATCTATAGCCTAAGAAATTTTTTTCTAAAATTTGAGCATGTGCTAGCACAAGAAATTGTTGTAATACTACTTGTGGTGTTCCTTGTTAGTTGAAATAGAATATATAGGGGGAAATATACATAAATATAGTGCGGAAAGCAAGACCAATATCGAGAAATAACAATAGTAAGCAAACCTTTATTGATATTCATAACTAAGAGAAATGTTCTCTTTCATCTTCGAGGGGGAAACCTCCAACTAAGGAGAGCTACAAATACAATCATATTCACTTAACAATCGATTACATTGTTTCTACTACTATATATAGTTTCTAATTAACCAAAACCCTAACCACCCAGTTTACCTCTATTAATAAGGCCTCAACCATTGAATAGTGTACCTTTTTTAATTAAACCACTTACACTTATTTATTTCACACCCTACTACATCATGGGACTTATTCAATAAAGATGACCCCAATACATTAAGTAACTAGGGGAGTTAGGGTGGGACCCAAACAAACAATTTCAGTTATTTTGCAATACTTACCCAATTTGAAACAATCATAATATCTTCATTATGAATCAAATCAAGCATATAATTTACTATTTCAAATCTAAGGAGATATATTTTTCATTGCTATAGTTAATCTTGAGAAGTATTTCTAATAAATTTCTAAAAATCGGAAATAAATTTATTGTTGTAGCAAAAAATACCCTAAAAATAACATGTGTTCAACCTTCAATATCTTGGTTGTTTGATTTTGATTTGAGTGACTTTTTTTAAACCACGTATTTTTTTAGTAGAAGATATTTTTAAAAACCATGTATAATTTGTTTCTAAAGAATGTGTAGAAGAGATTTTATAAAATGCATCAAGTTTCACAACCGTTTTCTTTTAAACACAATGAAAAAAAAAATAGTTGAAACTTTGATACCAACTTGTAATGTTTAGATACTAGGAATGGAATTGCTACAACATTAAACAATAGTGGAAATAAATATCATTGAAAGATAAAAATAAAATAAAAAAGGGTTGGGGCCACTTGCACACCCGGGCTTGGAGTGCGCTTTCAATTCCTAAAAGATGGAGGAAGACATCTTCATATAAATAATACTCAAAAGAGTAATATGTTTGATCAATATTAGGATGAATGATTTCAAGTTAATAAGGGGGGCACTTTTATTATAGCTACCATACTAGCACTTCTCCATCAACATAGTGGTGAGTAATCTCAACTAACTTGGTGATGGGTCATTAATTCACTTATATAAAAAATAGATATTGTAGAGAATATGTTGTAACATGACCTCCATATTAATAAAACTTAGTCCCAAATCTATTTGTAATTATATTGCTAATCACTTGTTCAAAGGATGTTGATGTTTGTAGCATCAAATAGGTATTGTCTAGACATGTGGAAGTTCTTCAAATCCTTCTAACTTGAGACTTTACTTTAATTAAAGGAATTATTAAAGTAAAGTTATTTTATTAGAGATTTGAGTTTCATTTAAAGAAATTATTTAATTAGCATTAGTGAATTAAATAATAGCCATTGATCTCAAGTGAGGTGAGAAATAATCTCAGTCGTCAATAACTTTGTAGATTAGGGTTAGGTCATAACGCAATCTTATAAAAGCAAGGCAAGGGTGAAGGAGGAAGAAACATGCTACTTGATATTCTTGAGAGCGGAGAAGGACTTTTTCTCAGAGTATTGGATCATGAAGGACTGTGATTCAAAGATATCTTGGATAGCTGGAGAAGGACTTCCATCTAGAGATCAAGTCAGGGAGAAAACATAACAGAGCTAGTCGCAAGTGGGTTTCATTTGATCGAATTTGCAGCAGCAAGGTCGTGCCATATGGAGTTATGTATATTCTTTGAGAGTGTGTACATGGGTCTTAGTGGAGACAGACACATATATGTGGGTTTGCTTAAGGAAAGTCATGTACATCTCGAGAAGCATGAAATTACGAGGTCATACAACAGTGCAGGAGATTGCTAGGGTTTGCAGGTATTGTCTAAGGATTTTTGTATTTCTCTATGGGCTATTTTCCCAGTTACGAGAACCCTTGAAAGCTTTGAAATTATTTGAATGGGCAGAATATCTTTGTCTATTGTGGTTCATATTTTTTGTTTCCAATATTACTTCTTCTATCTTTATTTTTAGTTGAATATTCCAACAGTGTATGTTGTTTTATGAAGTTCTAATTTGATTTACAACAAGGAAATCACTAGATCACAAGATACCTAGGTGTCATAGTAAGGATTTCAACTTGGTATCAGAGCACTCGCTCTAAGAGGAAGCCATATCTCATATCCATAACATGTGATATTAGATCTATTAAATTTGCAAGGAGATCATAGCAGATCCATAACCAATAGTCAAAAATCAAGGGTTGGATTTCAGGGAAACAATAGTATTGAGGAAGAGATAGGGTTTCATTCCTACAAATTTATACGCAGGTTGCAGAAGGAACAATCGCATACAACACAAGTTTCTTTGGAGATAGTCATGTATATGCATGTTGCAATAAGCACATGCACATACATACATGTGTTTCAGTAAGGGAAAGCGCGTACATATGCATGTTTCAGTGGTGACATGCACGTACAAGTTCGTATAGGTCCATAAAGGGGTAGTTTCAGCAATAGGATATTTCTAGGGAAGTTTATCAGGTCTAAGAGATGGCATCAACACCTTTGAGAGTTGAAGACAGTTTGTATGGAGCATCCAACTTCCTATCTTGGAAAGCAAGAATTTCATTGGCGTTAAAGGAGTATGATCTTTGGGAGTTAGTGGACGAATTATTTGCTCCACCGAAAGATCTGACAGCCTTGGCAACTCACGAGAAGAAGGAGATCAAACCTAAGAGGGTTATCTTGGATTTAGTGAAGGATCATCTAATTCCTCACTTATCCGATAAGAAGATGACTAAAGAGATGTTTGATGCCTTGGTAGGTTTAAGCCAAAGCACTAACATGAATAGAAATATGGTCTTAAGAAATAAACTCAGATCAATATATATGTTTAGATATGACAATGTTACCAGCTATTTCATGAGGATCCCTCAAGTACATGATCAAATTGAAGCCATAGGAGAGAAAACATAGGATGCAGAACTCATGAATGTAGCATTGAATGGTCTTCCCAAGTCCTAGGAACCATTTTTCAAGGGATTCTGCGCTCAGTAAAATCTCCCAGATTAGCAGAGACATTGGGATAATTGCATCCAAGAAGAGACTCTGAAGGATTCTAAGAGAAACAAGCAGAGAAGTAGTGATGATAACTTGGCTCTTGTCAATAAGATGAAGAAGGGAAAAGGAAAGAGTTCCAACAAGAAGGGTAACAATGATGGAGGATCATAGCAGCCATGGAAGAAGAAGGACTTGATTTAAATCAAGTGTTTCTCATGTCATAAGAATGGATATTATTCATCTCATTGTCTAGAGAAAAAGAAGGGAAAAGGAAAGACACAGATAGTAGCATTAGCAGAGACGTTGCTAGATGATTTTGCAGCAAAGTTTGAGAAGGATTTATCACTAGTTTCTTGCCTTTCTACCAGCACATCCACCAGGTGTGTGTGGTACTTGGACATTGGTGCATCTCGTCATATGACAAAAGAACGGGAGTTATTTAGCAGACTGATGGAGAGAGACTCAGATGTTCATGTGAATTTTGGTGATGATGCCAAGTATGTAGTGATGGGAGAGGGAACAATTATGTTCCAACTTGAGTCAAGAGGTTCATTAGATTCCAGGTATGTGCTTTACATACCAGGACTGAAGAATAATTTTCTCTCAGTCTCAGCTATGGAGGAAAAGAATTTTATCATTACTTTTCATAGGGGACAAGTACTCATACATCCAGAGAAATATATCCCAGACACAATAGTGGTCATTTGGGTTAGAGAGCGAAATTTGTACAGCTTGCAGGGAAAGCTTGTTTTGGATTTGGTACATGACAGAGACAACCTATGTGAGCTATGGCATGGGAGGTTAGTGTTGGATTGTTAAGAGGAGGGGTGACTTAGTAATAGAGCAATTTAATCTTTTTTCCACCATAAAATGCAAGTGTTATATCAATGTAGCATTATCATCCAATAGTTGTAGAGTAAATAAACAATGAACAAATGAGTAATCACACACATACACAGTACACCACTGTTTTACATGGAAACCCAAAGCGGGAGAAAACCATGGAATGTTTTTTCTTATATGTCTTTAAGAATTGCATTCATTGGAAGCACCAACTTCCTTTGTTTTCCAGTTGTAATTGGAAGGATGATCCAACCCCCTAGTTTCTCAGGCTACAACCTGAGGGAAGCTCCAACTACCCAATTCTTTGGCTACAACCAAAAGGAGGCTACAAATCCTTATGTTAATCGGCTACAACCGGAAGGTGGCTACAACCAACTGTCCTTTCCCCATCCAACTGGCCTGACGTAAAAGTAGAATGATGGAACCACTGTCACACTATCACTGTGAGATATATTGTTGTAAACCTGTACCAATCAACATGTAATCAACCTATACCATAAACAAGTGCATCAACCATGCACCAAACTATACCAAATAGCCTATAATCATCTTGTACCATAAACAAGTGCATCAACCATGCACCAACATGTACCTCAACCTGTAATCATCTTGTACCATAAACAAGTGCATCAACCATGCACCAACCTGTACCTCAACATGTACCATCAACGAGTGCATCAACCATGCACCAAATATGTACCAATCATGCATCAAATACACATAAACTATGACTCATCAAGATCTACCAACATCATCAACTATACACCTCATGTATGTGCCAACTCATCAACTATTTTAACCCACTTTCCTTATTTTAGGGCTAATCCACTTCTAACCACTTGTCTACTTAGTAATTTCCCCATTAAATTTATTATTTAAATAATTTCTTTTGTATCCACTTTGACTTATAGTACACTCATCACTTTACTTTGTTATTTAAATAATTTCTTCTTTGCAAACACTTGGACTACTTTGACCTTTTGGGGCTTCTAGATGACTCATGAGGGTTCTCCAACTTCACTTGGTCATAACTCTCTAACCGTGAGGAGTTATGTGGCGTTCCACTTACCACCGGAAATGGCATGACATGTACTATCCATATAGAATAGTCTTACTTGCAAATATATCCAAACTCATACCATTATCCATCAAACAAACTTGGTTCCATTACCCAAACCTTTGTGCTATCGGAATTCGCTACCAGAATTTCTTCAAGGGTTGACATCAATGACAACCAACCCAATTAATCAACAATTAAGAAACCTACACTATAGGGCATTATTGATTCTGAGGGGAATTGTTACATGTCTTCCAGAGTTCAGTATGAGTAGAAGTATAGAGGAACCTCATGGATTTTAGGTACATGGGAGGGATTCTCATCTAATTAGGCTTAATAAATCCTTGTACGAACTCAGACAGGTACCCGAGGCATGGTATTCCAGTATTGAAGTATACTTGCATAGTATGGGCTTTACCAAGAGTGAGGTGGATCCTAAATTGTACTTCATACTTGTTGGGGCATGTCCACTCGTCTTGGTTTTGTACGTGGATGATTTGTTTATTATAGGTGCAAAGGAGCTTATTATAGGGTGCAAAGAAAATTTAGCTACTGAGTTTGAGATGAAGGACATATGGGTTGATGCATTATTTCTTGGGGTTAGAGGTATGGTAGGTGTTAGGACCACACAATGTACCCTTTTTGCCCATACTTTTTGCCATTATTATACCCTGGATCACCTGTATTTAGACTTATACTATCATTTCATCTGATCATTCCAAGGTATACAACGTCCTTTCTCATTACTACACGTTTAATCTGTTTTGCATGATATTTTACATCACTCTCGTACTTAACTATTGATTAGAAGTGCATAAGTGTCCATAACTGCAGATTAGCATTTTGAGGCCAGTGTTGAAACACAGAATTGTCCAAAGTCGTTGTTGAACTGATGCTGAAACACGGAGCTGCTACACAGTCTGGGGTCGCATACGCTGAAACACGGAGCTGCTACACAGTCTGAGGTCGCATATGCTGAAACACGGAGCTGCTACATAGTTCGAGGATGCAGATGCTGAAACACGAAGCTGTCACTCAGTTCAGAAGTGCAGATGCTGAAACACAGAGGAGACCGCCACGATGCCGAAACACGAGCCGTTACAGTTAGCAGTTAAGGCCGACACAGTCAAGAGCACAATTCACGTGGCTGAAATAGCCCGTGAATTGCGATGCTGAAACAGCATCAGCAACGATGAGAAGGAGCTGTTACACCAGCCGTAACAGCAATACCTCGTTCAAACTCCTGTATTAGCATTCGGTTGCGTGAGAATAGGACATCCTATGATGATTTAGAAAGAAGATCCGATTTAGTATAGGATTCAGATATGCTTTGTAATGATTGTATCGAAGGGATTTCCTCTTTAAATTCAGGGGAAACCACCATTCGAGGATCCAATTTTTGATACATTGAAGCAACTCCAGAGAAGCAGGACGCATTCTATTCTTTCAATTGTAATGTGATATTTCGACAGATGAATATAAGACTACTTTGAGTATCCTTCTTTAGTCTTTCGTTCAGGGGAATCTTGTGAGAAGGGAGGGCCCACCTTCATCACAAGATTCACCCATTAGATAGAAGTGAGTTAGTATAATTTATGTTTATGTTTTGTTCAACTGTCGTTTGCTGAAA
>ML793622.1:49918-63189 GCA_009831015.1 Picea engelmannii | reverse complement strand
AATTGGTTAAGGGTCCTTGCTCAGACAGAAGGGGATCGGAATACCATAACCTCTGTAGGTTTCCTTTACCTTTGCAAGTGTGCTAGCCAGGGATTTGGTTAAAGCGTTCCTGCTCAGACAGAAAGGGACTACAACACCTTATCTTCTGTAGGATTCATTTACTGTTGCATGTGTGCTAGCCAGAGAATTGGTTAAAGTGTTCCTTCTCAGACAGAAAGGGACTACAACACCTTGTCCTCTGTAGATTTCCTTTGCCTCTGCAAGTGTGCTAGCCAGAGATTTGGTTAAAGTGTTTCTGCTCAGACAGAAAGGAACTACAAGACCTTGTCTTCTGTAGGTTTCATTTACCTCTGCAAGTGTGTTATCCAGGGATTGGATTAAGGGTTCCTACTCAGAAAGGAAAGAACCAACATCCTGTCCTCTGTAGACTTTCCTTGGTGTTAGCCAAAAACTGGGTTAGATATCCCTGCTCAGAAAGAAAGGAATCAGACTGCCCTGTTCTCTGTAGACCTCAACCTCACAAGTGTGCTAAAATAGAAGTAAGGCTCAAGGCTCCTGCTTAGACAGAAAGGAACTACGTGATTTGTTTCCTGTTAGATAGAGTTAATTGTTTCTGCATTATTGCTTTCATGAAAAGAGTGTTAATGTTGAAGTCTCTGTTTGAGAGTAAGGGTCTTGTTCTCTGATCACAAAATAGTTGTTCTTTCCCATTGCAAGTATTATTTTAATGTAATCCAGGATTCTTAGATTGATATTTAAGGAATTGCAATAAGGAGGTTATGTTCTTATGATTTAATTCAGAGCTTCAGTTCATTCAAGCAAGTATAATTAGTATAGATTTCTTTACTACAACACTAAGTTGCTTTTGGAATTGAGCATATACTGTGCGTGGCTATCTTTGAAACAAAAGACTTCCCTGGGTTGATAATTTATGTTTCACTTGGTTGTTTAAAATTAATTAAGCAATTATAGTGACCAACAGTAGGAATCAGGAGAGATCTTCCTTGGTCAAGGGAAGTACATAGTTGAGATCTTGAGGATAATCAGGATGGATGACTATAGACCGATGGCTACACCTATGGTTACTAATATGAAGAAGGTTATCACTTCATATTCAAAGTTGGTGGATCCCATAATATATAGGCAGCTGAGAGGGTCCTTGATGTATGTGATCAATACCAGGCCAGATATATGTTTTTTTGTGAACACCTTGATTCAGTTCATGGTGGATTTGAGGTAGGTGCATTGGATAGAAGTGAAGCATGTGCTCAAGTACTTGAGAGGTATAGTGGAGTATGGATTGAGATATCTTGGAGGATATGGATTAGAGTTGCGGGGATATATAGACTCAGATTTGGCAGGGAGTGTAGTAGATAGAAAGAGCACCTTGGGTTGTTGCTTAAGCTTGGGATCAACAGTGATTACTTGGATAAATAGGAAGTAGACTTATATAGCACTCAGTTCAGTAGAGGTAGAGTATATGGCAGTGAGTATGGCTAGTTGTGAAGCCATTTGGCTTCGCAAATTGCTTACATGTTTATTTGATCAGAAGTTGGAGCCTATGGTGATATACTATGATAATTAGAGTTGTATCAAACTCTCGAAGAATCCAGTATTCTATGACATGTCCAAGCATATTGAGATCATATATCACTTCATTCGACATAGGATCCAGAAGAGAGAAATGAAGCTTCAGTATATTTACACAGATGAGTAGGTTGCATATATTCTAACCAAACCCTTGGTTAAAAGGAAGATTTTTTTCTTCAGAGACAAACTTGGAGTGGTGCAAAATACCTTCCTCGCTAAGGGGGAGTGTTGATCTTTGTAGCATCAAACAAGTATTTACACACATGTATAAGTGTCTAGTATTTACTTGATATTCTTGGGAGCAAAGAAGGAATTTTTCTCAGAGTATTGGATCACGAAGGAATGTGATTCAAAGATATCTTGGATAGGTGGAGAAGCACTTACATCTAGAGAAAAGGTCAAGGAGAAGATAGAACATAGGCAGTCGCAAGTGGGTTTCAGTGGATTGAAGTCGCAGCAGTAGAGCCTCTATGTGTGTAGTTTTGTATAGACTTTGTGTGTTTGTAAGTGGGTCTCAGTGGAGACAGATGCTTATATGTGGGTTTGCTTAGGGAAAGTAGTGTACATCTAGAGAAGCGTGAAAGTACGAGGTCGTACAACATTGTAGGAGATTTCTAGGGTTTGCAGGTATTGTATGAGGTTTTTTATATTTCTTTGTGGGCCATTTTATCAAGTACAAAAGCCCTTGTAAGCTTTGAAGTTATTTGAATGATAAACTTAGTTGATGGGAATAATATCTTCGTGTATTGTGGTTGAGATTTTTGGTTTCCAGTATTTCTTCTGCTATCTTTATTTTGAGTTGAATATTCCAGTAGTGTATGTTGTTTTGTGAGTTGCTAATTTTATTTACAACAAGTAAATCACTAGATAACAAGATACCTAGGTGTCAGAGTAAATATTTCAACAAAGGATACATAATAAAAGTAGGTATGATTGTACCAAAATGTCCTTTGTTAACATAGTGGTCATTATTATCCCATGAAACCCAATGATCAAAGAATAAAATAAGTACAATTTTTATAGCTGTAAATCCTCTTCATATTGACTGTGTCAGAGAGACAATATGCCATATTTCCTAAAATGCTTTGAGATCAAAGCATAAGGAATAAGTATTTAAAAAAATTGCAACTAGTACCCAAAGTCATTTTAATGTAAAGTAAGATAGAATCATACACTACAAGCCACTGGTACCATTTCACCTACTGCATTCTTAAGGCTTGCTCCCTCAAATCCAGGGTAGATATTGAATTGGTAATGATTGATAACTATTTAATGGAATCCATAGACATGTTTATGCTATTATCATTAAGTTAATCTTCTTGGTTCTCTTCTACTAAAGAGAAAGGGGTTGTAGTAATTGTGACCTTAACAAGTTCTACGAGAGGAAACTCCTCTTGGATTATTTGTTATTGAATATGCTCAATGGTTGCATCCTCTTATAAATCCCCTTCATAAGGAGATTCATCATTGTGCATGTTAAGAGATTTATTAGGGAGAAGAAGTGATTAATAAAATATTGGCTGAGAGATATGTGTAACCTCTTGCAAACCCTATTCACAAGGATATTGATCACATATATGTGGAGGTTCAATATTTCGAACCAAGTCTTCTTCATCTTCCTCACATGTTAATTATTTCTCCTTTTGTAACAATGATATTTGCAAGTGTTGATACCAAAGTTGTTGAGAAATGTGGGAAGATTCTTTTGGAAACTCTCGTAGATGACGCATTTACTTTTGATACGTGTATATACTTATAATACTCCCTTCCATGATGATCCATATTTTATGGCCTCTTATCTTCTTCTCTTGCTCATTGAAATTTTTTTTGCAATAATTTCAACTCTCTAACCATACTTGCTCAAATTGAAACAATCATAACTTCTTCTTTGTGAATCAAAATTGAGGATATAATATACCATTGTCAAACTAAAAAGATGCATTTTTTTCACAGTGTCAACATTGAGAAGCACTTCTAATAATTTTCTGAAACCTAGAAATATAGGCACAATTGTAACATGAATACCCTAAAAAGAACATATTTTTAACCTTCAATATCCTGGTCATTCAACCTCTAATTAAAGCATGCATGTTTTTGTAGAATTCATATATGCAATTTGCCTCCAAAGGTTCTATTGAAAAATTTTCATAAAATGCTCTAAGTGTTGTGACCCTATTTTTTCTTTTCTCCCTCTTTTTTTCGTGAAACACAATAAAAGCAAAATCAATTGAATCCGTGATAACAATTTGAAATGTTCAAATATGTGGAAGGGAACTAGTATGATATTAAATGGCAATGGAAGGAAATAAATAACAATGAAAGAGAACAAATTATTAATAGGGGCAGTTGCAGACCTAGGGTTAGGATTCACCTGTAATTCCTAAAAGATGGGGAACACATATCCATGTAAATAGTATGCAAAAGAGTAATATATTTGATTGATCATAGGACCAAATATTATAGGTGATGGAGAGACCCCTTTTAAAACAATTGACATAATAATGTCTTTCCTCTAACATAGTGGTGATTCATTAATGCATGTAACTAACATTTCTTCATTAACTTAGTGAAGACATTTTAATATGAGCAATCTCAGCTAACTTAGGGGTGGGTCAATAATGAGATTACCAAAAAAGAAGAAGCTCGAGTGAAAAATATTTTGTGTAAGATGCATAACATGTCCTCCCCCTATATAAAGCTTTGTTTAAAAACTATCTCTAATCCTATTGTTAATTACTTGTTCATTGCTTGCATAATAAAAGTAGGCCAAATTATATAAAAATGACCTTTATTAAAATATTGAGTCTTTATTAGCCTATGGAACTTGATGAATAACAAATACAATAGGTACATGAATTACATCCATAAGTCTTCTTGGCATTATTTATGTTAGGGACATAACATAAAATTCCAATAATCTCAACCCACTTGCTCTAGACATCGAACAATAGTGTCAATTTCATTTCATAAACTATTTCAAGGTTGTAGATATTCTCACTATCTAATAAAGCTTGTAAGGAAGATTGGTGTAAAACCATGAAGGATTAAAAAATGTAATGTTCGGTGTAACTTTTAAGGATTGACCTCTTAACAAACGTTATGGATTAGAGCCTAGGGGGTTTTATTAGTGGTTGTGCTATGTATTCAATAACGCGAGGGTGATTGGCTATGTTATGTATTCAGTACTATTTTTTCCTAAATCTCTTATACCTAGTCAGGGGGAGGATGCTTAAAATAAACTCATGAATTTTTCTAAAAGGAGTAGATATCGTGAACGATTAATGCCATTCCAACAATCATGGGATTGTTTTTGTAGCATGAATCCTATATTACATTCAGTTGTAGATATGGTGTGTTCACTTCACGGAGGAGTTTATAGAACTACAGATTTCTTATATGACAATGTGATTACAAGAAAATATCAAGTCATCTAATTTATCACACATTGAGACATAGAAATTGTGAATTCATAGGAAGGTATCAGGTGATGATAATTATTCTCAACATCCACTATGAAGAAGAATTTTAATGGGTTGGGGAATATCTTTGATTGTTGTCATAAGGAGGTTTTATTGTAAATAGTCATACTATTAAGCTACACCAATGGACTTGATAATGATGGAGGATATATGGTATTATATCTCATGCTTTTCACTGATGTGCCAAAACATTTTCTAATATATTCCAATTCCAAGATAAGAATTATTTGAACTTATTTTTCTAAATGTTGGAGTAGATGTGAGCATCACCACTCGTGGTTAAGTAAACTTAGAAGCATTTATGCAATATGACTAAGTATGAAAGGAGTGGTATGATTGAAA
This sequence comes from Picea engelmannii, assembly GCA_009831015.1. Taxonomy (NCBI): domain Eukaryota; kingdom Viridiplantae; phylum Streptophyta; class Pinopsida; order Pinales; family Pinaceae; genus Picea; species Picea engelmannii. The sequence continues at coordinate 57,778 of ML793622.1, read as the reverse complement.
ATACATGTGAAATAACAAAGATGTTATAAGCCATGAATGAACTAGTTGTTGAGAATCTTTGCAAGTATAAGATGATCATGTAGTTTGCATCCCTTGTTTACGAGAAGGGAGTTAATCTATGAGCATAGATATCCAAAATCATGATTTCATTAGTTCAATGTGCTAGAGAAGCTTCATATATTGAGTCCAAAGTAAATTTAATGTCCATAGAAATTGATTAAAGCATAAAAAATTGTTGTTTTGGTGGGTACACCAACCATAATACCAGCTAACTCTACTATCTATGAACTTGACTCTATAGATATATTGATAGATGGTGTTGGCATGATAAAGAGATTTGGAGTTCTAATAAAATCCATAAATGAAATGGAAATAAGAATGGGCCTACAAATATAATCAGTTCCTTAAGCGTTAATCAAACAATCAACTCAGCAAGTATTTCACTTTCCTTTCTTGAAATTGTGTCGTTGAATATCTAATACTCTTGATTTAATAAAATAATTCTCAAGGGGGGGAGAAATCAATCACATAAATGCATATATTCCATCCAAAAATCCCAAGGCTTTGAAAAGGTGAGTGAGGAGGGGCTTATATTTATGGTTAATGGAATTAAGAAACCATTCCCAGAGAAAGAATGCATTGTATCCCAAGGAGAGATAACACAAGATATAGGTGGATTCTATGTTTCAGTGTGATCTAGGTGGATATTAATGCCAACCCGCTTGTTCCATTGACTTGGAATGATTCCACGTATTGGAAATTATATTTCAGCATTTCCCTTGCGTTTTTGGCAGTTTATATAGTCCAAACTCATAGAGCATGGAATAAGCTTTGTAATAGTCCAAGAAACACCCTAAATGTAGTTTGTATGCAAAAGTTGTGGTCCCGCGAAGTTGACATATTAACTAACCTCTTTTTGGCATGCATTCCTTTCACCACATCATTCTTAAGGGTCGGGGCTTTGGATATTTAGTGTTTTTAAATCCTAGGGCATCATACTTTGTGTTAAAAAGGTATTTTATGCCTTCCGTAATGTCTTCTTGTGAATGAGCATAGCCCACACGTCTCTCTTCAGAGACAAGTTGCCGCCACTCTATCTAGTTTGTATTGCTTTGCAATTTACAATATTTTTCCATTTAATTCATTTATAAAATATGGGTTTTACTATAATATTGTTCTCTCTATAATATATTTGTATGCTTTCATTTGTATTTATAGCTTCATTTCATTGTCTACATAATATGGATAAGTGGTATCAAAGTAATATGCTCTTTTTTGTTTCTCCATGCATGTCCTTGACGAGGTCAAGGTGTAGGGAGTTGGATCTTGAAGTCGTTAAGGTATGGAAAACCACTCTCATTGGCACAAGCAACCTCTCATGGTAGAATTAAATATCGATGATGGAGCAGAAGATCCTATTAAGTTATTGCTCAAGGAAGCCCTTGTGTGATAAAGGAACAAGATTGTGGATAATTTCTCCTAGATCCTTCAACAACTTCTATCAATTGAAAAGATACCTTCAATAAGGAGTCATTTTGGAGCTATGATGCCTTTCAAGGAACAAGTTAACTTCAACATTACTTTATTTAAAGGCTAGATATACACAAATGATATAAAGAAATGGTTAAATCTATTAGAGGGTATCACTTTGTTCAAAAATTCTCCTACAATGAAAAGATCACGCTTACACTCCTTAAGTCCCTTCGTCATCTCAAATATTGGTGGTACATGTACTATGAGAGACTTTCCAGACATGTGTCTGTGACATTTAGGACAAAACCCACTTGGCTGGATTTTTGTTGAAGCCCTCGAGGAGTAATTATACCTTGTTGGAAGCTATGATGACCTATACATGAGATGGACAACTTTGTGTTAAGAGAGAGACCAAACAATGCAAGAGTACACCAATATCTTCCATGCCTTGCACTTAAATTTGGGTATCAAAGACTCCAAGTGGCTCTTGGTTCTAAAGTATCACTAGGATTCGCTTACCAATATGCTATAAAAAGCTACCAAAATTTTAAGAAGAAGAATAAGCGAGTGTTTAGGTTTACAAATATGCCATAGCAGAAACATGGTAAAGGCACCTCTAACTCATAGAAAAAGGACAAATAAGGATAGCCAACATTATGGAAACTAGACTAAGCCACAGGTAAGTAAGGGTAATAGGAATTCAAAGAAGGACATCGAAGAGTGGTGTGAGTTCCATAAAATTCCCTAGCACAACACTAATTAGTGGTGCTCAAAGCAATCATTGATGGCCAAAATAAAATCTGCATGGTAAAACTTTGGTTCAAACTCTAATTTGGAACCAAATAAGAAAAAGTGGATCATCAACACAAAACCTAGTGCTACCGTCGCAACCATTAAGACCCAACTAGAAGATCCAAAGTATCCTGAGGAAGGTGAATGCATCTCCCATTCACAAATGTGGGTGAAGGTGACTCCATTACATTTCATTGTTGATAGTTATATCTAGAATAACTTGATCTCACATGATGTTATTAAGAGATTGAATTTGTGAACAATTCCACACCCCCAACCATACACCATCAATTTGTTGAGAAAGTAACGAGACATCTACATTATTCAACAATGTTTCCTACCCTACAACATCAAGCCCTTCAAAGATGAGGTGTTGTGGGATGTTACCCCACTTGAAGTTTATGATGATGTTTTAGGACAACCTTGTATGTGGAAATGTCATGATGTTTACGAGTCTAGGCCCCATAGTTTCATTGTTAATTTGGGAGGTCAAATCTATAGGGTGCCAAAGGGAGTTCCAACTATTACAGTTTCCTTGATCTTGAGATGTAATGCAAGAAGGTAATCTCTTTGACTTGGATATTATTCCTCTTCATTATTTAGTCAAAACATGAATGGAAGATCATTGTGATCCCCATGGCCTATGCATAGGTTATTTCTACATAGTAGAAGCAGGTGGATAATGTTATGATCCTTGACCCTTAAATTTAAACCAAAAAAGAGATATCATAAATTATTCACCCTTTATTAATATCAAAGTCCCTTAAGGTAGGGGAACACATTACAATGATCTTTTTATGGAAGGAATCCACTCATGTTCACTTGCCTCTTGAGGTTGGGTGACCACTCAATGAGATAATATCTAAATACAATATTATTCCACACAACCCATAAGGATAAATCCATTGTTATTTATAGTTAACAAGAGAAACCTAATACTATCAACCTCTTAACTACCTAATGGAAATTATTTAATGATGCCAATTACATTTATTTAATACTAACTACCACAGTGCACCTTATTTGATAATAACAAACGTAATGGACCTCTTACAACTAGAATTGCATGGCCTCCACTATTATTACTCTAATGGGCCCTTCAGCCCCTCATTACACCCCAAAGGAGTAGATCGAGGAAAATGAATGCCTCTCCCATTCATATATGTGGGTGAAGGTGACTCCACTACATTTCATTGTTGATAGAAGTATCCAGAAAAAATTGATCTTGGAGGAGGTCATCAAGAGATTGATGTTGGAGACAATGCCACACCCCCACCCATACACCATCAATTAATTGAGATAAGGATGAGAAATCCATGTCGGACAAAAATGTCACATCTCCTATGGCATCGAGCCATTAAAATATGAGGTATTTTGTGATGTTTCCCCACTTGAAGTTTGTGATGTTCTTTTAGGAAAACCCTATATATGGAAATGTTGTGTTGTTTACGAGTTTATGCCCCATAATTTCATTGTTACTTTGGGAGTTCAACTCTATAGGGTAACAGAGGTAGTTTCAAACACCACAGTTTTCCTTTATCTCAAGAAGTAATGCAAGCAAGTAATCTCTCACACTGGGATATTTTTCCTCTTCATGATTCTATTGAAAGGTGAATAAAAGATCAATGTGACCACCATGACCTCTATAAAGGGTCTCTCTAAACAACATAAGCAACTGGACAAGATAGTGGAAGAATATAGATATCTTCACTTCGCATGTAGTGGTACCTCTACACTGGTGGGTCAAGTGCTCAATTGATTTGATACATTGTGTTCTTTTACCTAATGGCTTAATATATAGATTCTCTCTACTGGAGAATGAAGAAATAAGATGTTAGATTCAAGAGCTCACCCAAAACAGCCACATTTAACCAATCTCCTCACCTTACATGAACCCAATTGTCTTTGGTTCAAAAGAAGGATGGGGCATGGGGAATTTGTATTGATTACAAATATTTGAACAAAATCACAATCAAGAACCGATATACAATGCTCCGGATTGACAATGTTCTTGACCATCTCAAGGGCATTGAGTTTTTTAAGTAATATTGATTTGTAGTCAGGCTACCACTAGGTATCAATTGAGTAAACTAATGTCCAAGAGATAACCCTTTAGTCTAAAGAAGGCCTTGTTGAGTGTTTGGTAATGTCTTTTGGCTTGATTATTTCTTCAACAACATTCATGAGGATGATGGATGATATCTTAAAATCGTTCATAAATTCTCTTATGGTTGTATATTTGGATGATATCCTCATCTTCAAAAAAACTTGGGTAGAACATTTGCAGCACATACAACAAATCCTAAGCATGTTCAGGTAGCAGAAATTATATGCCAATCTAGAGAAATGTTCATTCAGCATGCACAAAATTCAATTTTTGAGATACATTGTGGGTGAACATGGTGTGCATGTGGATATGACCAAGATCAAGGTCATTCATGATTGTCCCACCTTGAGGACTCTAGAAAAGGTTTAAAGTTTCTTAGGCCTCGCCAACTTTTATCATAGGTTTGTGTTGGGATTATCTCACATCACTTGGGCCTACCAAGTGACAAAGAGTGGTGCCAAATCCATGTTCATTTGGGTTGAGTCATAATATAAATCATTCAAGGATCTAAAACATTGCCTTTGCGTGGCTACAATACTCACTATACCTATGCCAAATATACCCTAGGTGCCAGTGTTAATGGGCTACATATCTATGACACCTTCAGTCAAGCATGGAAATGATTGTGTATTTGTGGTAGTTGATCAGTTATCTAGGATGGCCATTTTGACACCTTGTAAGAAGAGTATCATAATAGAGGCCACTACTCAGCTCTTATCTGAGTGTGTTTAAGTTCAATTTGAGCTCTCATAGATCATTATTTTAGATAAGGATAATAGGTTCATGAGTACTTTATGGTCCAGACTACGGTTAAGAATGTACATTAATTTTACCAAAGTCGGTGTCTTACACCCCCAAATTGGTGGACAGATAGAGGTAGTCAATAGGATGATTATTCGTATCTTCAAAATGTATAACTCCAAACATCCACACACATGGGATGATAGCCTTCCTTATGTTTGATCCAACTACAACATATCCCTTCATAACTCTATTGGCCACAACCCATTTCAGGTGTGCTTGGGGTTCCAGCCTTTATCCTTGATTGACATATCTTTTCTCAATGCATCTACACAGGAAGAATCCTCCCATCCTTAGAATGAGATTGATAGAGAAACCAAATTTGTTGAATGGATCTAACACATACAACAACCAGTTCATGATATTTTGTAGAAATCCAATGCCAAGTACAAGTAGTGCCACCATTATGATCGACTTCCACACAAGTTTCATGTGGGAGATAAGGCATGGTTGAATTTGAAAAAAGAGGACCTCGTGTGACCCCATAGGAAGTTCCACCCACTTTGACATGAGCCTTACACCATCACCAAGGATATGGGTGAGAATGCTTTTGAATACAATATATTTCATTTCATTGGCTTGCACCCTCTATTTAATGTGGAGTTTCTCCAACCATGTTTTTCACTTCTCTTGGACACCTGAGAGGTGGTCAAGCGCTTGGCCCCTATAGAACTCAATCTTGATTGCATTACACAGGTGACATTTGATTAGATCATGGATACCAATATGAAGGGCACTAGTGAGCATAATATCCAACTCTATTAGGTCATCAAAGCAGGGCAAGTCCTTCACCAAGAGTCAGATTCAACGGAGGTTTCCCCATCTTATGGAGAAACTTGATGCAATGGGGACCATTGCTTCCTAATGGTGGATGATTGATCCAAGTGGATATTAATGGCCGCCCACCTATTCTATTGACTAAGAATAGTTCCACATCTTGGCAGTTCTACTATATTTTTTTTAGGTCCCGAACTTCCAACCCATTTTTTGGGTATTTCTTTTGCATTTTTGGCATGCCAAAGTCAAACAACATGAATTAATCTGTGTTGGTCCAAGAAATTCCCTAAATGGAGTTTGTATACAAAATTTGTAGCCCTAGTAAGTTGACAGATCAACAAGCCTCCTCAAGTCCCACATCATTTCCTAGGGTTAGGTTTTTTGCATCCTAGGGCATCATACTTCATGTTAAAAAGACAATTTTCATTTTTGTGAATGAGCGTAGCCAATACATCTCCCTTCATAAACAAGCTAACACCATTCTAGCTAGTTTGTATTGTTTTATAGTTTACAGTTTTTTCCATTTCATTCATCAATAGAATTTGGGTTTTAATATATTTCTATGCTCTCTGCAATATCTCTTGTGTTTTGGTTTAGATTTTTGGTTTCATTGAATTGTTCTCTACATAATACAGATCACTTTAAAAGGGGGAAGGGACTAAAGGTATTTTAGCTAAATCCACATGAAAGGAAGAAATAAAAGCACAACCCATTCATCCCAAGCTTATCAACTCAAAGGAGGCATTAAAGGACTATTTTGATGCCCAAAATTGAGGCCCCTTCCTAAGCACTAGAATTTACATGGAGAATGAATTCTTCCAATTGGACATGGATTCCTTCATTATAATTTTAAAACCAACACATGAAGAGACATTTCTCATTTGCATTGACATGGGCAAAAATAAAATAAGGGATAATAAGATTCGAAAGGGGAATTTCTTCATGCAATCATCAAGAAAGGAAAATGAAGTTCGATGCAGGAGAGATATTCATTTGGTTGATGCAATTGATAGGATTTACACATTCTCTCTTCATTGTTGTTGTTGCTTGGACACTCATTTCCTAGTTCTCATTCCTCTTTCCTTATTATTCATTTTCATGCATTTCCTCCATTTTATTTCTACCTTCATTTACTCTCCCCTATAAAGATGTCTTTGGCCATGGCAATTTGTTTACCCCCTTCATTCACAGAAATGGAAATTATTTAGACATTGTTGGAGTTCAATGCTTGAACATCTTTGTGACCGAATTCAACATATTCATTCTTCCATATCACATCCATTTCTAATATGTAGTTAACTTAAGATAAGTTGTTTGGGGCTTGATTAAATTCTAGTATCATTTCACTAATGTCTTCGTGCAATACAAGATGTTTCCTTAGCTTGAAACTTATGAATTCCATAGGGTAAGTTTGGTTATGTGGTAGAACATATTTTTATTTTGAACACAAATCATATAGTTGCTTGATATAATAGATACATGAAGGATATCATTTTTGCCAAGATTCTTTGGATTTACAAAATTTCCATGTTAATTCATATATTTGTTTTTTACCTTCAACCCTTGTTCCCATGATGTGAGCAACTATTCATCTAGCTCTTCTTCCCATGATGTGAGCAACTATTCATCTAGCTCTTCTTCCCATGATGTGAGCAACTATTCATCAAAAAAAAAAAAATATTGTGGATACATGAGGGATTTTTCCCTTTCCTTATACATTTTCATGAATTTCCCCTTTCATTATCCATGGGATTACATAAATTTCCCCTCTCATTAAGGGGTGTGACCCTTTAGTGCTATGTTGTGCTTTTCTATTTAAGACTTACACTAGAAAAACTAATAAAAAAAATTAGAGTAAAAAACTATGCACTATACATCTATGTATACTTTGTTAGCTTGAGATTTGGTCA
>ML793622.1:12692-49868 GCA_009831015.1 Picea engelmannii | reverse complement strand
GTGGAAGGGAACTAGTATGATATTAAATGGCAATGGAAGGAAATAAATAACAATGAAAGAGAACAAATTATTAATAGGGGCAGTTGCAGACCTAGGGTTAGGATTCACCTGTAATTCCTAAAAGATGGGGAACACATATCCATGTAAATAGTATGCAAAAGAGTAATATATTTGATTGATCATAGGACCAAATATTATAGGTGATGGAGAGACCCCTTTTAAAACAATTGACATAATAATGTCTTTCCTCTAACATAGTGGTGATTCATTAATGCATGTAACTAACATTTCTTCATTAACTTAGTGAAGACATTTTAATATGAGCAATCTCAGCTAACTTAGGGGTGGGTCAATAATGAGATTACCAAAAAAGAAGAAGCTCGAGTGAAAAATATTTTGTGTAAGATGCATAACATGTCCTCCCCCTATATAAAGCTTTGTTTAAAAACTATCTCTAATCCTATTGTTAATTACTTGTTCATTGCTTGCATAATAAAAGTAGGCCAAATTATATAAAAATGACCTTTATTAAAATATTGAGTCTTTATTAGCCTATGGAACTTGATGAATAACAAATACAATAGGTACATGAATTACATCCATAAGTCTTCTTGGCATTATTTATGTTAGGGACATAACATAAAATTCCAATAATCTCAACCCACTTGCTCTAGACATCGAACAATAGTGTCAATTTCATTTCATAAACTATTTCAAGGTTGTAGATATTCTCACTATCTAATAAAGCTTGTAAGGAAGATTGGTGTAAAACCATGAAGGATTAAAAAATGTAATGTTCGGTGTAACTTTTAAGGATTGACCTCTTAACAAACGTTATGGATTAGAGCCTAGGGGGTTTTATTAGTGGTTGTGCTATGTATTCAATAACGCGAGGGTGATTGGCTATGTTATGTATTCAGTACTATTTTTTCCTAAATCTCTTATACCTAGTCAGGGGGAGGATGCTTAAAATAAACTCATGAATTTTTCTAAAAGGAGTAGATATCGTGAACGATTAATGCCATTCCAACAATCATGGGATTGTTTTTGTAGCATGAATCCTATATTACATTCAGTTGTAGATATGGTGTGTTCACTTCACGGAGGAGTTTATAGAACTACAGATTTCTTATATGACAATGTGATTACAAGAAAATATCAAGTCATCTAATTTATCACACATTGAGACATAGAAATTGTGAATTCATAGGAAGGTATCAGGTGATGATAATTATTCTCAACATCCACTATGAAGAAGAATTTTAATGGGTTGGGGAATATCTTTGATTGTTGTCATAAGGAGGTTTTATTGTAAATAGTCATACTATTAAGCTACACCAATGGACTTGATAATGATGGAGGATATATGGTATTATATCTCATGCTTTTCACTGATGTGCCAAAACATTTTCTAATATATTCCAATTCCAAGATAAGAATTATTTGAACTTATTTTTCTAAATGTTGGAGTAGATGTGAGCATCACCACTCGTGGTTAAGTAAACTTAGAAGCATTTATGCAATATGACTAAGTATGAAAGGAGTGGTATGATTGAAAATACATGTGAAATAACAAAGATGTTATAAGCCATGAATGAACTAGTTGTTGAGAATCTTTGCAAGTATAAGATGATCATGTAGTTTGCATCCCTTGTTTACGAGAAGGGAGTTAATCTATGAGCATAGATATCCAAAATCATGATTTCATTAGTTCAATGTGCTAGAGAAGCTTCATATATTGAGTCCAAAGTAAATTTAATGTCCATAGAAATTGATTAAAGCATAAAAAATTGTTGTTTTGGTGGGTACACCAACCATAATACCAGCTAACTCTACTATCTATGAACTTGACTCTATAGATATATTGATAGATGGTGTTGGCATGATAAAGAGATTTGGAGTTCTAATAAAATCCATAAATGAAATGGAAATAAGAATGGGCCTACAAATATAATCAGTTCCTTAAGCGTTAATCAAACAATCAACTCAGCAAGTATTTCACTTTCCTTTCTTGAAATTGTGTCGTTGAATATCTAATACTCTTGATTTAATAAAATAATTCTCAAGGGGGGGAGAAATCAATCACATAAATGCATATATTCCATCCAAAAATCCCAAGGCTTTGAAAAGGTGAGTGAGGAGGGGCTTATATTTATGGTTAATGGAATTAAGAAACCATTCCCAGAGAAAGAATGCATTGTATCCCAAGGAGAGATAACACAAGATATAGGTGGATTCTATGTTTCAGTGTGATCTAGGTGGATATTAATGCCAACCCGCTTGTTCCATTGACTTGGAATGATTCCACGTATTGGAAATTATATTTCAGCATTTCCCTTGCGTTTTTGGCAGTTTATATAGTCCAAACTCATAGAGCATGGAATAAGCTTTGTAATAGTCCAAGAAACACCCTAAATGTAGTTTGTATGCAAAAGTTGTGGTCCCGCGAAGTTGACATATTAACTAACCTCTTTTTGGCATGCATTCCTTTCACCACATCATTCTTAAGGGTCGGGGCTTTGGATATTTAGTGTTTTTAAATCCTAGGGCATCATACTTTGTGTTAAAAAGGTATTTTATGCCTTCCGTAATGTCTTCTTGTGAATGAGCATAGCCCACACGTCTCTCTTCAGAGACAAGTTGCCGCCACTCTATCTAGTTTGTATTGCTTTGCAATTTACAATATTTTTCCATTTAATTCATTTATAAAATATGGGTTTTACTATAATATTGTTCTCTCTATAATATATTTGTATGCTTTCATTTGTATTTATAGCTTCATTTCATTGTCTACATAATATGGATAAGTGGTATCAAAGTAATATGCTCTTTTTTGTTTCTCCATGCATGTCCTTGACGAGGTCAAGGTGTAGGGAGTTGGATCTTGAAGTCGTTAAGGTATGGAAAACCACTCTCATTGGCACAAGCAACCTCTCATGGTAGAATTAAATATCGATGATGGAGCAGAAGATCCTATTAAGTTATTGCTCAAGGAAGCCCTTGTGTGATAAAGGAACAAGATTGTGGATAATTTCTCCTAGATCCTTCAACAACTTCTATCAATTGAAAAGATACCTTCAATAAGGAGTCATTTTGGAGCTATGATGCCTTTCAAGGAACAAGTTAACTTCAACATTACTTTATTTAAAGGCTAGATATACACAAATGATATAAAGAAATGGTTAAATCTATTAGAGGGTATCACTTTGTTCAAAAATTCTCCTACAATGAAAAGATCACGCTTACACTCCTTAAGTCCCTTCGTCATCTCAAATATTGGTGGTACATGTACTATGAGAGACTTTCCAGACATGTGTCTGTGACATTTAGGACAAAACCCACTTGGCTGGATTTTTGTTGAAGCCCTCGAGGAGTAATTATACCTTGTTGGAAGCTATGATGACCTATACATGAGATGGACAACTTTGTGTTAAGAGAGAGACCAAACAATGCAAGAGTACACCAATATCTTCCATGCCTTGCACTTAAATTTGGGTATCAAAGACTCCAAGTGGCTCTTGGTTCTAAAGTATCACTAGGATTCGCTTACCAATATGCTATAAAAAGCTACCAAAATTTTAAGAAGAAGAATAAGCGAGTGTTTAGGTTTACAAATATGCCATAGCAGAAACATGGTAAAGGCACCTCTAACTCATAGAAAAAGGACAAATAAGGATAGCCAACATTATGGAAACTAGACTAAGCCACAGGTAAGTAAGGGTAATAGGAATTCAAAGAAGGACATCGAAGAGTGGTGTGAGTTCCATAAAATTCCCTAGCACAACACTAATTAGTGGTGCTCAAAGCAATCATTGATGGCCAAAATAAAATCTGCATGGTAAAACTTTGGTTCAAACTCTAATTTGGAACCAAATAAGAAAAAGTGGATCATCAACACAAAACCTAGTGCTACCGTCGCAACCATTAAGACCCAACTAGAAGATCCAAAGTATCCTGAGGAAGGTGAATGCATCTCCCATTCACAAATGTGGGTGAAGGTGACTCCATTACATTTCATTGTTGATAGTTATATCTAGAATAACTTGATCTCACATGATGTTATTAAGAGATTGAATTTGTGAACAATTCCACACCCCCAACCATACACCATCAATTTGTTGAGAAAGTAACGAGACATCTACATTATTCAACAATGTTTCCTACCCTACAACATCAAGCCCTTCAAAGATGAGGTGTTGTGGGATGTTACCCCACTTGAAGTTTATGATGATGTTTTAGGACAACCTTGTATGTGGAAATGTCATGATGTTTACGAGTCTAGGCCCCATAGTTTCATTGTTAATTTGGGAGGTCAAATCTATAGGGTGCCAAAGGGAGTTCCAACTATTACAGTTTCCTTGATCTTGAGATGTAATGCAAGAAGGTAATCTCTTTGACTTGGATATTATTCCTCTTCATTATTTAGTCAAAACATGAATGGAAGATCATTGTGATCCCCATGGCCTATGCATAGGTTATTTCTACATAGTAGAAGCAGGTGGATAATGTTATGATCCTTGACCCTTAAATTTAAACCAAAAAAGAGATATCATAAATTATTCACCCTTTATTAATATCAAAGTCCCTTAAGGTAGGGGAACACATTACAATGATCTTTTTATGGAAGGAATCCACTCATGTTCACTTGCCTCTTGAGGTTGGGTGACCACTCAATGAGATAATATCTAAATACAATATTATTCCACACAACCCATAAGGATAAATCCATTGTTATTTATAGTTAACAAGAGAAACCTAATACTATCAACCTCTTAACTACCTAATGGAAATTATTTAATGATGCCAATTACATTTATTTAATACTAACTACCACAGTGCACCTTATTTGATAATAACAAACGTAATGGACCTCTTACAACTAGAATTGCATGGCCTCCACTATTATTACTCTAATGGGCCCTTCAGCCCCTCATTACACCCCAAAGGAGTAGATCGAGGAAAATGAATGCCTCTCCCATTCATATATGTGGGTGAAGGTGACTCCACTACATTTCATTGTTGATAGAAGTATCCAGAAAAAATTGATCTTGGAGGAGGTCATCAAGAGATTGATGTTGGAGACAATGCCACACCCCCACCCATACACCATCAATTAATTGAGATAAGGATGAGAAATCCATGTCGGACAAAAATGTCACATCTCCTATGGCATCGAGCCATTAAAATATGAGGTATTTTGTGATGTTTCCCCACTTGAAGTTTGTGATGTTCTTTTAGGAAAACCCTATATATGGAAATGTTGTGTTGTTTACGAGTTTATGCCCCATAATTTCATTGTTACTTTGGGAGTTCAACTCTATAGGGTAACAGAGGTAGTTTCAAACACCACAGTTTTCCTTTATCTCAAGAAGTAATGCAAGCAAGTAATCTCTCACACTGGGATATTTTTCCTCTTCATGATTCTATTGAAAGGTGAATAAAAGATCAATGTGACCACCATGACCTCTATAAAGGGTCTCTCTAAACAACATAAGCAACTGGACAAGATAGTGGAAGAATATAGATATCTTCACTTCGCATGTAGTGGTACCTCTACACTGGTGGGTCAAGTGCTCAATTGATTTGATACATTGTGTTCTTTTACCTAATGGCTTAATATATAGATTCTCTCTACTGGAGAATGAAGAAATAAGATGTTAGATTCAAGAGCTCACCCAAAACAGCCACATTTAACCAATCTCCTCACCTTACATGAACCCAATTGTCTTTGGTTCAAAAGAAGGATGGGGCATGGGGAATTTGTATTGATTACAAATATTTGAACAAAATCACAATCAAGAACCGATATACAATGCTCCGGATTGACAATGTTCTTGACCATCTCAAGGGCATTGAGTTTTTTAAGTAATATTGATTTGTAGTCAGGCTACCACTAGGTATCAATTGAGTAAACTAATGTCCAAGAGATAACCCTTTAGTCTAAAGAAGGCCTTGTTGAGTGTTTGGTAATGTCTTTTGGCTTGATTATTTCTTCAACAACATTCATGAGGATGATGGATGATATCTTAAAATCGTTCATAAATTCTCTTATGGTTGTATATTTGGATGATATCCTCATCTTCAAAAAAACTTGGGTAGAACATTTGCAGCACATACAACAAATCCTAAGCATGTTCAGGTAGCAGAAATTATATGCCAATCTAGAGAAATGTTCATTCAGCATGCACAAAATTCAATTTTTGAGATACATTGTGGGTGAACATGGTGTGCATGTGGATATGACCAAGATCAAGGTCATTCATGATTGTCCCACCTTGAGGACTCTAGAAAAGGTTTAAAGTTTCTTAGGCCTCGCCAACTTTTATCATAGGTTTGTGTTGGGATTATCTCACATCACTTGGGCCTACCAAGTGACAAAGAGTGGTGCCAAATCCATGTTCATTTGGGTTGAGTCATAATATAAATCATTCAAGGATCTAAAACATTGCCTTTGCGTGGCTACAATACTCACTATACCTATGCCAAATATACCCTAGGTGCCAGTGTTAATGGGCTACATATCTATGACACCTTCAGTCAAGCATGGAAATGATTGTGTATTTGTGGTAGTTGATCAGTTATCTAGGATGGCCATTTTGACACCTTGTAAGAAGAGTATCATAATAGAGGCCACTACTCAGCTCTTATCTGAGTGTGTTTAAGTTCAATTTGAGCTCTCATAGATCATTATTTTAGATAAGGATAATAGGTTCATGAGTACTTTATGGTCCAGACTACGGTTAAGAATGTACATTAATTTTACCAAAGTCGGTGTCTTACACCCCCAAATTGGTGGACAGATAGAGGTAGTCAATAGGATGATTATTCGTATCTTCAAAATGTATAACTCCAAACATCCACACACATGGGATGATAGCCTTCCTTATGTTTGATCCAACTACAACATATCCCTTCATAACTCTATTGGCCACAACCCATTTCAGGTGTGCTTGGGGTTCCAGCCTTTATCCTTGATTGACATATCTTTTCTCAATGCATCTACACAGGAAGAATCCTCCCATCCTTAGAATGAGATTGATAGAGAAACCAAATTTGTTGAATGGATCTAACACATACAACAACCAGTTCATGATATTTTGTAGAAATCCAATGCCAAGTACAAGTAGTGCCACCATTATGATCGACTTCCACACAAGTTTCATGTGGGAGATAAGGCATGGTTGAATTTGAAAAAAGAGGACCTCGTGTGACCCCATAGGAAGTTCCACCCACTTTGACATGAGCCTTACACCATCACCAAGGATATGGGTGAGAATGCTTTTGAATACAATATATTTCATTTCATTGGCTTGCACCCTCTATTTAATGTGGAGTTTCTCCAACCATGTTTTTCACTTCTCTTGGACACCTGAGAGGTGGTCAAGCGCTTGGCCCCTATAGAACTCAATCTTGATTGCATTACACAGGTGACATTTGATTAGATCATGGATACCAATATGAAGGGCACTAGTGAGCATAATATCCAACTCTATTAGGTCATCAAAGCAGGGCAAGTCCTTCACCAAGAGTCAGATTCAACGGAGGTTTCCCCATCTTATGGAGAAACTTGATGCAATGGGGACCATTGCTTCCTAATGGTGGATGATTGATCCAAGTGGATATTAATGGCCGCCCACCTATTCTATTGACTAAGAATAGTTCCACATCTTGGCAGTTCTACTATATTTTTTTTAGGTCCCGAACTTCCAACCCATTTTTTGGGTATTTCTTTTGCATTTTTGGCATGCCAAAGTCAAACAACATGAATTAATCTGTGTTGGTCCAAGAAATTCCCTAAATGGAGTTTGTATACAAAATTTGTAGCCCTAGTAAGTTGACAGATCAACAAGCCTCCTCAAGTCCCACATCATTTCCTAGGGTTAGGTTTTTTGCATCCTAGGGCATCATACTTCATGTTAAAAAGACAATTTTCATTTTTGTGAATGAGCGTAGCCAATACATCTCCCTTCATAAACAAGCTAACACCATTCTAGCTAGTTTGTATTGTTTTATAGTTTACAGTTTTTTCCATTTCATTCATCAATAGAATTTGGGTTTTAATATATTTCTATGCTCTCTGCAATATCTCTTGTGTTTTGGTTTAGATTTTTGGTTTCATTGAATTGTTCTCTACATAATACAGATCACTTTAAAAGGGGGAAGGGACTAAAGGTATTTTAGCTAAATCCACATGAAAGGAAGAAATAAAAGCACAACCCATTCATCCCAAGCTTATCAACTCAAAGGAGGCATTAAAGGACTATTTTGATGCCCAAAATTGAGGCCCCTTCCTAAGCACTAGAATTTACATGGAGAATGAATTCTTCCAATTGGACATGGATTCCTTCATTATAATTTTAAAACCAACACATGAAGAGACATTTCTCATTTGCATTGACATGGGCAAAAATAAAATAAGGGATAATAAGATTCGAAAGGGGAATTTCTTCATGCAATCATCAAGAAAGGAAAATGAAGTTCGATGCAGGAGAGATATTCATTTGGTTGATGCAATTGATAGGATTTACACATTCTCTCTTCATTGTTGTTGTTGCTTGGACACTCATTTCCTAGTTCTCATTCCTCTTTCCTTATTATTCATTTTCATGCATTTCCTCCATTTTATTTCTACCTTCATTTACTCTCCCCTATAAAGATGTCTTTGGCCATGGCAATTTGTTTACCCCCTTCATTCACAGAAATGGAAATTATTTAGACATTGTTGGAGTTCAATGCTTGAACATCTTTGTGACCGAATTCAACATATTCATTCTTCCATATCACATCCATTTCTAATATGTAGTTAACTTAAGATAAGTTGTTTGGGGCTTGATTAAATTCTAGTATCATTTCACTAATGTCTTCGTGCAATACAAGATGTTTCCTTAGCTTGAAACTTATGAATTCCATAGGGTAAGTTTGGTTATGTGGTAGAACATATTTTTATTTTGAACACAAATCATATAGTTGCTTGATATAATAGATACATGAAGGATATCATTTTTGCCAAGATTCTTTGGATTTACAAAATTTCCATGTTAATTCATATATTTGTTTTTTACCTTCAACCCTTGTTCCCATGATGTGAGCAACTATTCATCTAGCTCTTCTTCCCATGATGTGAGCAACTATTCATCTAGCTCTTCTTCCCATGATGTGAGCAACTATTCATCAAAAAAAAAAAAATATTGTGGATACATGAGGGATTTTTCCCTTTCCTTATACATTTTCATGAATTTCCCCTTTCATTATCCATGGGATTACATAAATTTCCCCTCTCATTAAGGGGTGTGACCCTTTAGTGCTATGTTGTGCTTTTCTATTTAAGACTTACACTAGAAAAACTAATAAAAAAAATTAGAGTAAAAAACTATGCACTATACATCTATGTATACTTTGTTAGCTTGAGATTTGGTCAGATGCTCGAGAGAGATTTTTGTTAACAAATAATAGAACAACATGATCAAAACAAATGGGAGAGTACAGCTTGACTATTGCAACACCAACATATAAGTAGTTTCATAGTTGATTATATGAACTAGTAACTATTGTTGTTTGTTTGTTATAGTGATTGATATTGGTTTCAGGTGGGCTTTGCAATAAATATCAACTATAATACTTATATTGGTGTCAGGTGGATTTCGCAATAAATATCAACTATAATACTTATATTGTTCTCTTAATTATTTGATATGTCAATTAAGATATAAGGGATATATGATGGTCCTTGTATTATCAATACTTATGTTGATTGAATTACATGGTTAAAGATATAAATGGAGTGTCTTCTACATTAATACATCAAACACAGGGAAAAGTAATCCTAAATGCAGAATAGGGTGAGATGTTGTCTTGGATGATAATATATTGGTTATAATAAGTGTAATAATTATAAACTACATAATGTTAATAAAAATGGGCTTAATTTTAGGTCAAATTTTAGTTTCATTATTGATTTTTCTCTATACATATATAGTATGTAGTAAAAATTGGTTCATTAAGAAATCATCGAATGTTGGAGAATGAAGTTGATTCCTTTCATTAATATTACAAGAATTATCTCAATACAACACCACATAAGTTATATATATATCTTCCATGAAAAAAATCTAGTAATTTTATTGCCAAGATAAAACAAAATTACAAAAGTAGATGTCTTAGGCATTCCTTCGGCTAAGAGCCCAGTGGTGTTCTCCAAAAACAGAGAAACATGTTGTCTATATACAAGTTAATTTACTGAAAAACAGAAGGTAATAGATCTCAAGCTAGGAGGAGCCATGAGTCATGAAGATATTCTTTGGAATCATTTGGGCTCTTTTCAAAGATCTTCCATGTGCCTCGGTCCAAATCCAATCCAACTTTTGAGAGGTTGTCCACTTCCTCATTCCAATCCATGTAAACATGATTGAAAGTGAGATGACAAAAAACATGTAAGTTTCTTTTGATATTCTAGAACAAAAGTACGAGTGCATAGTTCTGCAACAAGAAGTCCCCTTTCATCCAATTTATGACCAACTGAGAATCCCCATAAATGTGAAGTTGTGAGTCATTTTTTTCCTAGGCTAGTTGAAGGAGGAGTTTCAAGGCTATGATCTCACTAAAATTGATTGTAGCTAGCACAAGTCTAGCAAAAAAATCGATGGAGTAGGTATGAGAAATGTGAAAAATACCACATGCTCCACCAGTGGGGGGGTCACCTTGGGAAGCCCCATAAAAAAAACCCAATAAAAATCCATTTGAATAAGAGGTTCTTGTTGAGATATGGGTTACTTGGTCTTGGTGCTATGAGGATAAGCTGAGAGAATGGCTAGGATTTGAGAACCGCAAAGTTGAGTTAACATAAATTTGTCACCAAAGAGGGCATCATTCCTAGCTATTCATACATCCCAATCCACCATCATGGGTAGTGCCTTGAGGTTGTGAGACTGTTGGTTGTTGAGCGAAGTTTTAAAAGATTCCTCAACGTAGGTTCCATTCCACCTAAAAGTATTTTCTATAGGTTAATGTTTTTCCATCTAGACCTCCTCAGTATAATTGTAATCCATGATGAGGTGATAAGTATTCTTTGTCTCTTACCTACAAAGGTAGCACCTACCCATTCCATGAAAATTTCTTCTTTGTATTTTATCTCGTGTGAGGCTTTGTTATGCAAGAGAAGCCACAATAAGATTTTAGTCTTTGGAGGGAATTTTAGCTTCCATAACCCCCCCCCACCATGGGCCAAGGTCTTCTCAACCGTCTTGGTCTAATGCTCCATAACCAAATCTTGGAGTGTAACCACCCAAAGGATTTAGGGACAAAATGAGCTAGTACTCTTGATCAATGGTGAAAACATAATAATTTTGGAGTTCCCTGATGTAGTCATTCCACTGAGGTTCCTAATCACCTTCGATTTCGAGATCCTCCCATGTGAGCCACTACATTTATTTATTTTTACAAAGTCCCATCTAATGATTTGATTGAGATTATAAAATTTGGATAAATTAAGGTTCCTAATGAGCTTGTTATGGAGAAGATGGTTATTTTTACACCCTATCCAGGGATCCTTCCAAATGAGCACCTAGGATCCATTTCCAATGCGCCAGACCAACCATCTGCTTGTTAATGGAAAAGCATTGACTATTGTTTTACATATTATTGTTTCATTCTACACGTGCTTATTTGGATTTTGTTGACGAGTCCAAATTCACCCAACAACCACAAGAGGTACTCCCCGGTACACCGTCCCAACTAGATTATACATCATTTGGATTAGGAGACCAATCCAGAATTTAGCCCCGCTGCCATTGTTACTGTTTTTTAGCGTTTTGGCCAGTTGCAGGCCAAATTGGGGTGGATGATGAGTGGATATGCAATGTAAATATGTAGATGAAGAATATGTGTGAACTGCAAGCTAAACTAATACTAATCTACTTTAATCTATCCTAGCTAGGAGAAAACTAGAGTAACCGGAGAGTTGAAAAATGGAACTGAATCCTGCATAAACTCCTACACATATAGCTTGAATAAAAGAGCGGAATTAGAAAAAAGCATGTACACATATATATAACCAAATTAGTCTAGATTACAACAATGCACACATTAACAACTCAGTAAGCTCAAGGCATAAAAATATTTGAAGAAATACTTAAGACTGTAGAATATCACAGATTGCAAAAGAATTAATCCATAAACCAACTATAATTCTTACATTCCATATGAACAACATTCATCCTCACTTAAAATGATTGACCACTTACATTTGCTTCACACAAAAAGAATTCCCTCTTTAAAAGTTGGCCCTGAGGGCTTCTCCTTATTAGTAGTCTTTGTAATAATACACGAAAACTCTAAAACAACTCTTCAATTTTAGTTGACATTATGTTCCCAAAATAGTTCAGACATAAACAATGTTTGAAGAGTCTAGAGCCCCTCTAAAATGGGATTTTATTTCCTTTTATTGAAATTTTAGTAACTCATATATGACCCTTCATCTCCTTCTTGAAGAAGCAGATACAAAGATGGTTCAGCTTCTAACTTCTAGTGACAAGTGTACTAATAAGACAAAATTGAGGTTTGTTAAGAAAAAGATAAAACAAAAGGTAGGTATTGTGCCTTCCTTCAAGTATTCCTACTCATGAGATATGTTTTCCATACTTCTAGTTGGTCATACAAGGATTCAATCCTTTTGTAAGTAAGTTACTCCAACGTTGCAATATTTAGAGAAACATTATCCTATAGAGTACTCATGTCTTTAGCCAATGCTGTCATGAAGGCTTGTATCATGGTATGAAACATAATTGGTTGTAACATGTGTTGATCTATGAGGTCTATGGAGACGGCGATGGTGGCTTCAGCTACTGCCTTTTTTGACTCATGTTGTTGTGTACTTTGTCTACTAGTTCTTCTGACACTAGGTTCTTCGCAAGTTCGTCTAACTTTGGAAATCCACTATTTTTTATCATTTCTTGTGCTGCTTTATGGATCCTTGAGCATACAACCAAAGACTTGGTGGCCTCTTTTTCGAATTTATGTCCTATCTGCTAGCAATGATCCAATGAATACAAATCCATCTTTCTTTCCATCTTTGACGGTCGGTATAACTCACGTGGTACATCTAAATTTTATTCTATCCATTTGTATATGTCAGTTATGCCTTCACGAATGATGTCATATTGAGTTAGCTTCGCCTATATCTGGTTTCTTTGATCAATGATTATTGCAGCTACATTCTGGAAGAGGTGCAAGTGAGCATACATATCGATGATGGCTCCTTCTGAATTGTTCCTGACTTTTTTAGCACTGGTTTTGAAGCTTTGAAGGCTTCTTTCATCAATCTTGACCTGTTGAAGTCTTTCTTCCAGTTCTTTGATCCTTGCCTCTTTCTATTTCTTTTGTTGGCACAATCTTTGTATGTTGTCTATATTAATGTTCATAAACGTGGAGCGGACTATAGTTGTTTCTACAGGATCTTATCTAACATCTCCCATCACGGGAACATGGGTGGCCACCGATATTGGTGCTCCTTCTATTACCGATAACTTCTTCACCTTATCCTGTACAATCTTACTTATCTTTCTATCATAGGTGAAGCTTCTTAGGTTCAGTACTTCGCTCGGATGAAATCACTCCCAAAGCCCAAGTCTCAAGTCGTGGCCTGACAAATCTGTTTCTACACCAGTGGTAGACATTTCTGAAATGTTTGTTTCCATGGGATGTGTGTCTTGTCCCCTATCTTCTGCTTCTTTATGTTGCCTTTGTTCTTCAGCAGCTTTGTCGACTACCTCTTTTGATTATTTTTCAACTTGTTCTTCTATTGCTTTTACTGCTATTTCTTTTGTTGCATCTTCCTTTTGTCTGGCCTCTTGCTTTGCTATGGATCTTGCCTCTACTTCATATTTATCTTTTTCCTTGTCGGCCTCAATATTCCGCTTCTTCTTTGCCACATCGTTCTTCTTTTTTAAAACATTCTCTTTGTCTCTCCTTCTTTTATCAATCGGTACTTCTTCTTCTTCTTTCGTAGATCATGAGTGTGTTGAGATGGAAATGGGGGAGGATTGCTCAACTTCTTATTGTTCTTCTTTCTTTTTGGCTTCTTATCTTGATTTTTCTTCGTCTGCAATCCTGCCTTTCGGTTGGCCACGCCTGTTGAAGATAGTGTCATCATATGCTTGGGAATTCCAATGTACTTCTTCCCCTTCCCAAAGATCTGTGGTATACTCCCAAGGTAGACCAATTATGTTGAAATGTTCGCTAACTGTGTTTTTGTGATCATGCCTCTTGTATATCTCTTCTCTGAAGTGATAGGATAAGAGGGTATTTACTTATGCTTATGCTTGCTTAGTGTTTTAGAATAAATAATTGCCCACATACAATGGCAGTGGGGGCCAAATTGCTTTCTTTAGTCGGTATAACATCTACCCAACTCCATGTATGATCATTTGATATGCCACCTCTTGGAGCACGAGCTTGTCGAGTATGAACCGTGGAAGAAAATGGGGTGGTTTCATCATGCCATATATTTTGATATAAGTATCATTCTCCATGAGGTATCAATCCCCATTTCTTCTTTTAATTTCCATGGCCTTGTCATTCATGCATGGAGGATGGTTGCAAAAGATGAACTCATATAATGGAGTGAGGAAATGCTCGCAAATCCTTTGGTACTTTGTACAGTATTTGTGTTCCTAGGGAATATTACAGTATATGTGGATTGCGGGGTCGGATGGTAGCCAACTCCACCCCATATCAGGGTACTTGTGAGCCATGCACATGATGTCTAGGAGGTATGAGGACATATGAAAGCTCGATAACATTTTGGGTTGTGCTTGCTTCATAGCAGAGATGGTTGTAGTGAGGTTCTCGGATAGGATCTCGTCTAAATTGAATGAAGTCCCTTCATCCATGAAATAGTATATTAGAGGCATATAGGACAGTGAAAATTGTGTTGCGTCAGATTCCCCATACAATCTACACAGTATTGCCACCAAGTACTAGTAGGGTCTTCTCAAGGCCCTCGTGGGGTATCCACTCTTAGGTCTATACTTAAACTACTTATCTTCAATATACCACTTGAGTAAAAATTCCTTAGGTATGCACTCAAACTCTCTGAGGAGTTTACTATCTAGCCTTTTGATCCCTTCTTCAATGTGATAGCACTTGGCCAAATACTCAGGTCTAAATGAAGCTATGGGTTCTTTCCTCATGTTGCGGATATATATGTTGTTTAAGTCGATGTTCTTCAGAATCCATGAGATAGCATCTGCGCAGGGGAATACTGTTGGGTGTGCTGCTACTTTGAAAATGTTGGATTTCCTGATATTCTTGAAAACATGGAGTTCATCTGGATCTTTGTCTTCAGTGGATAAATTAGATTTTTTTAACATATAATATATCTCTCCCTACTTCAACGTTTCTTCATCCTTCTCTAGCAATCATCACATGTTTTAATATGTAGCTCTGAGGATTTATGGCTCACCTTTCCTTTATTGGGCACTACTAGAAGCCTCGACTCTGGATACCTTGCATGTTGTTTTCTTTCGAGGTGACATGTCTGAACCTGCTAGAAGAGATGTAAATAACACGACGTTTTCTGTTGTCATATTTCTCTTCATTTGTGTTCTCCTTATGATGGATTGTGTCTTCATGTCGTATGCTATGGATTCCACATCAGCCACCTCATCTAATGGCTTAGGAATTGGTTGATCTCCCTAGGTAAGATGTTCTCTAAACTCCTCGAAGTGTGGAAATGTTCAGTCACTAGTGCCTTACCTTTATCCTCGGTTTTTGCTTGTTTTTCAACTGCCTCAACCTCCATATCTCTCTAATATTTGTCAAACTGATTAGTTTTCTTTTCTGGTGTTCATGTTTGTTTATCTACTTGTCCTAGCATTGTGTCTGCAACATGTTCCTTGTTTTGTTGATTATCTGATTTTTTTGCGACCATGCCTACCTATTGTTGGTCCTTACTAGGTACCTAAAATACAGATGGCATAACAATCTCCTCTATGGTGGTTTGTGTAAGTTTTAAACCTGTGAAGTAAAGAAATGCATATAGATTCTTAAGCAAAATAGAAATTAATCAATGGCTCATACACATAGTACACAGAGATTTATACCAGAAACCCTCAACCGGGGAAAACCTTTCAACTCTTCATTATATTAATTTCACCATTCACCATACAATATATACAATGTTTTTAGGTATTCCTTAGATAACAAAACCCTAATCCCTTAATACGGGATTAATTTAGAAAACTGCTAAAAATAGCAAAAACCGCCCAAAAAAAAAATTCGGGGCCCTGCCCTGAACATTGCGCATAACCAGGGGGGCATACTTGGCCCCCCCTAGAACCCCCCTAGTAAACACCTGGCACACACAACACATAGGGCACTACTAGAGGGATCATCATATGCAGTTGTCGAATCAGATGCGCCCACACACACGCATGCAAAGAATATAACAAATACCCAACATTCTCCCACTTGTTGTTTTATTTGCATCCAGGGGCCCACGGGATTACATAGTCAACAATCCAGGGCAGTAATGCTCATTGTTACTCTACACCAAGAGAACTTTTCTATGCTCACAAACTTTTTCAATGAATCTGCAGCATTCTTCAAAGTGTCAACCTTTTCCATCAACACCTTCCTTTCTTCAACCATGTCTCTCACAAAGTGATACTGAACATCAATATGCTTTGTCTTCGAATGATAAGCTAGGTTCTTTGCTAGGAAGATTGCACTCTGACTATCACAATATAATCTCATTGCTTGTTGTGCCAACCCAATACCTGAACACAATCTCTGTAGCCATGTTGCTTCCTTACTTGCATGAGTGGTTGCCATGTATTCAGCTTATGTAGATGAGAGTGCCACTACAGCCTGTCTTTTTCTCATCCAATTGGTTGCTCCTCCAAATAGGTTAAACACATACCCACTTGTAGATCTTCTGTGATCCAGATCTTTAGCCTAGTCTGCATCAACAAAACCATGTATGTCCACCACTTTGTCTAATCCTGGTCTTCCTTGGTAGCACAATCCATAACTGGTAGTGCCATGAAGATACCTGAAGACCCTCTTTACTATTGTACAATGCTCCTTCCCTGGTTTTGACATATACCTGCTCTAAACTCCCACTGCATGTGCAATGTCCAGTCTAGTACAGACCATTGCATACATCAAACTGCCAACTACATTGGCATACGAAACATGGGACATGTCCTCTTCTTCTTCCTATGTCTTGGGACACTGATCTGCAGATAAATTTACACCTATAGGAATAGGAACCTTGACCAGTTTACTTCCATGCATATTAAACCTTTGCAATATCGTCTCAACATATTTTCTCTGATTCAACCAAAGTTTCATGTTTCCACGATCTCTTTTAATCTCCATTCCCATAATGAAGTTAGCAGCACCGAGATCCTTCATGTCAAATTTGGAGGATATCTACGATTTCACCTCCTTGATAACATCCATGTTATTTCCTACCAACAACATGTCATCAACATACAAAACTACATAAATGAAGTGATTACCAACCTGCTTGGAATATACACAGTGATCAGCCATGCTTCTCACAAATCCCAATCCAAGGATGTATGTGTCAAACTTTTTGTACCACATCCTAGGTGATTGCTCCAGACCATATAGTGACTTCTTTAGCTTACATACCATCTCTTTATTTCCCTTCACTACAAAGCCTTCGGGCTGCTTCATGTAGATTTCTTCTTCCATATCCCCATGTAGGAATGTTGTCTTCACATCCATATGTTCCACTTCAAGATCAAAAGCAGCAACAATATATAAAAGAAATCTAATAGAAGTTAACTTAGCAACAGGAGAAAAAATCTCACCAAAGTCAATTCCCTCTACCTGGGAATAACTTTTTTCTACTAACCGAGCTTTGTATTTCTCCACTTTACCTTGTGCGGTAAACGCCTTCTTAAACAACCATTTGCTACCAACAGATTTTCTTCCAACTGGCAACTCAACTATATCCCATGCCTCATTCTTATCCAAGGCATCCATTTCTTCAACCATGGCCTTCTTCCAGAGTTTACTATACTCTGAATTCACTGCTTCCCTGACAGTTCTGCGATCATCATCAGTAATAGATAAAGCAAAATTGGAACAGAAATCAGGTGGACTATACCTTTCTGGTTGCCTTTTATCTCTCATTGATCTCCTCAATACTGGGGTATGAGGTTCTTCTTCTTCTTATGCTTCCTCTTCTTCTGATGATTCAGATTTTGCATCATCCAACTCAAGCTCTATTTTCTCAGGTTCGTCTTGCGTTGGTAGGAATTCTTGTTTGGACACATATTTTGCCTCTCTAAAAGAAACATCTCGACTGTAAACAGTCTTCTTGGTTTCTGGGTTCCAAATCTTATAACCTTTCACACCATATTTATAACCAATAAAGATACACTTTTCAGCCTTTTTATCCAACTTACTCCTATTTTCCTTTGGAACATGTACATAAGCATCACAACCAAACACTCTAAGATGTTGAAGAGAGGGTTTCTTTCCAGTCTATACCTTTTTTGGAGTTTTATCATCGAACTCTAATGAAGGTGATCGATTGACCAGGTAACATGTTGTACCCACTGCCTCTACCCAAAATTCATGTCCTAAATCAGCATCGTTGAGCATGCTCCTTGCTTTTTCCATTAGTGTCATGTTCATCCTTTCTGCAACTCCATTATGTTGAGGAGTGTATGGAGTAGTCTTCTACCTTGCTATACCACACTCCTTACAGAATTCTTCGAATTCATTTCCGCAGAATTCTCCACCATTATCTATTCTCAATACCTTTATTTTCTTCTCTGTCTAATTTTCTACCAGAGCCTTAAACTCTTTAAATTTATCAAATACCTCAAATTTCTTTCTAAGAAAATAAATCCATATGTTCCTTGAGAAATCATCTATGAATGAAACATAATACACAGATTTACCTAGGGATGGAATAGGAACAGGTCCAAACACATCACTGTGTATCAACTCTAATATCCCCTTTGCTCTTGTAGCACCAGATGGGAATCTTACTGGATTTTGTTTACCATATATGCAATGTTCGCATAAATAAAAATCCAGAGTGCGATTAGACATACCTTCAACCATACCTTTATTGTGTAGTGTTTGAAAGCCCTTTTCTCTAATATGCCCCAGTCTTTGATGCCACAACATGCTCTTCTTTTCAGGGATATTATTGGTCTTTTCTCCTTCATCTCTCTGCTCAGGGACAACAAAACTATTACACCCATTAGTATAAGTGATTCCCAATAACTTGTATAGAGTTCCACACCAAACTCCCCTCATCAACACCATTGGCCCTCGTACCATCTTGCAAGTTCCCTTTCCCAATACAATATACACTCCTACATCATCCAACTTGCTTACAGATATTAGGCTCTTGGCTAGTTTTGGAATGTGCAGAACCCCATGGAGAGTTCTAATCCTCCCATATTTTAGCAGCAACTTAACCCTTCCATGTCCCATGATTTTGGATGTCGAGTCATCTCCTAGGAATACATCACACCATCATGTTTTTCATATTCAGAGAACCACTCCCTGTGAGGAGTCATATGGTATGATGCACCTGAGTCGATCAACCATACATGACGGTTTGCATGTGTACTTGTAGATGCTAGGTAAACATCACCTCGTTCTTCAATGGAGGTTTTCACCTCTGTGGAAGAGGTACTATCAGATCCCTTTGGTTTATCAACCTTCTTAGACTTGCAATCTTTCTTATAATTCCCTGTTTTACCACACTTCCAGCATTTCCTCAAATATTTTCCTGGAGACTTAGATCTACCTGTAGATCCAGATCTTCCCCCCTAAGACTTACCAGGATTCCTGTCTTGGGTATGACCTCTTATAAATAAAGCATCTGCTATGACCATCCATGCTTTTTCGCCTCATCTCTCCAGATAACAAGGATGAAACTACATCCTCATACTTCGATGTAGATTGAGTGGTAGTACCAATTGATACAACCAGATTATCCCAAGAGTGTGGCAAAGAAAATAACAAAGTAATACACTTATCTTCTTCTGCAATCGTAATATTAATAGATACAAGTTGACTTACCAGAGTATTAAATGCATTTAGATGTTCTGTCACAGAATCTCCATCTTCCATCCTAAGATGATACAGCTTATTTCGATGAAACAACTTGTTTACCAGGGACTTTGATTGATACAAATTCCCTAACTTATCCCATAGTTCCTTGGTTGTAGATTCTCCCGAGACATTCAACAACACCAAATCTGCCAGGCAGAGTCGAATAGTACTCCTTTCTCTTCTATCCAACTTCTCCCAGTCTTCCTTCGACATACTAGTAGGTGGTGTACTAGTAGTTTGTGTACTATTAGGTTGTGTACCAGTCGTATATGTTCCAGTAGGATGCGTACCAATAGGTTGTGTACCAGGATCCACAGTGATCCATTGTTCTTTGTCTACAAGAAGGTCCTCCATCTTCAGCTTCCATAGCTCAATTTTTTTACTGTTGAACTGCTCTATTTCGATTCTAGAAGAGCTTGCCATTCCTCTTTCTACACTCAAATAACCACTACAAAATCTCCCACTAAACCCAGGTTTATCACAGACTCAAGATAAAATTGATCTATCAAGACTGAGCAAAACCCTCGGCAACAAAGGCGTCCCTCTGAAGCCAAAAACAAGCTCTGATACCACATGTAAGTTTTAAACCTGTGAAGTAAAGAAATGCATATAGATTCTTAAGCAAAACAGAAATTAATCAATGGCTCATACACATAGTACACATAGATTTATACCGAAAACCCTCAACCGGGGAAAACCTTTCAAATCTTCATTATATTAATTTCACCATTCACCATACAATATATATAATGTTTTTAGGTATTCCACAGATACCAAAACCTTAATCCCTTAATCCATGATTAATTTAGAAAACCGCTAAAAATAGCAAAAACCGCCCAAAAAAAAATTTTGGGACGTTGTGTGTAGTCGGGGGGGGCATACCTGGCCCCCCCTGGGACCCCCCTAGGAAGCGCTCAGTGCACACGACACAAAGGGCACTACTAGAGGGATCGTCAGACACAGTTGTCGAATCTGACGCGCCCACACACACACATGAAAAGAATATAACATATACCCAACAATTTGAACATGGCTTTGTGTCTTTTCAACAAATTCAAGTGTAGTTTCTCCTTGCTTCTTCCTAAGATCAAGCATTATCCTAGATTCTTCTTTCTTTCCAACTATGGAGTTTTTTATGACCCAACGCCTTAAAAATGATAAGAAATCAATAAAATTCAGTCCACTTCGAGGGGGAAACCTCCTTTACAGTATATAAAATTTAGAACACAATATGAGATAAGATAAGATGATCCTAATAGTAGATCTCCTGGATATATATATATATATATATATATATATATATATATATAGGAGACAAGGTTACAATTACAATGAAAGGGTGCAAAGAAGGGTTCTAGTCTACCTACTAGAAATGTAATAATTCACTATATAGGGAATAATAAGGGGTTGTATACATGTCAAGGGGCTTTGTGTAGGGATTAACATGCTCGTCCCATTCAAACAAGTGTTGTCCTAAACACTTGTCTAACCACGGATGCTTCTTCATGAAGAACTCATCTTCCCATGTCACTTCTTCCACTAGCAGGTTCTTCCATTTGACAAGGTATTATGTAATTTCTCGATTTCTCGACTGCTTAATTCTCGTTTCAAGGATTGTTTCTAGCT
This sequence comes from Picea engelmannii, assembly GCA_009831015.1. Lineage (NCBI taxonomy): Eukaryota > Viridiplantae > Streptophyta > Pinopsida > Pinales > Pinaceae > Picea > Picea engelmannii. The sequence goes on along the minus strand of ML793622.1, from coordinate 28,133 downwards.
CTAGCATGATTTTACCTTCTTCATTGAGCTCTAGTAAACTTGTTTGGACTGGGATCTTGTTGTCGATGACCTTCTTTAAGCAAGAAGCATGGAATACTGGATGTACACGTGAAGATGGAGGCAGCTCCAATTTGTAAGCCATACTTCCAATCCTTTGCAAAACCTTATAGGGGCCATAATATTTTGGTGCTAGTTTATTATCCTTACTATGTTGCGTTAGGGACATTTGTTTGTATGGTTGTAGCCTTAGAAATACCCAACCCCCCACCTCAAATTCCCTTTCCCTGTGATGTTGATCTGCTTGTTGTTTCATCCTATTTTGTGCCATAACCAAGTTTTCCTTCAATAGTTTTAGGACCTTTTGTTGGTTCCCTATGTGGTCCTCCACTGCTTGAACCTTTGTATTCTCTTTCAAGGGTGATGTGATGGATGGAGGATGATATCCATAAAGTGCCAGAAATGGGGACATTTTTTATGAAGTATGGAAGGATGTGTTGTACCACCATTTCGCTAAGGGAAACCACTTGAAACATTCAGTTTGTTTATCAGATGCAAATCAACGAATATATCCTTCTAGACATTTATTCACAAACTCAGTTTTCCCATGAGATAGAGGGTGGTAAGATGAACTATGGCTATGTTGAATTATGCCAGCCTCTAACATTTTTTGGATCCAATCTCACTCTTCTGTGCATATGGATACCTGTAAGGCCTAATGTTAGGTAGTACACTTCCTGGCTGCAAATGAATAGCATGGCCATGGTCTCAGGTAGGTGGAAGACCCTTAGGTATTTCACCATATACCTTGGAATGATTGTTGATAATTATTTGGAGATCTGATGGAGTCGGGGATATAGATGTTTGAACATCAAGTGAGAACAATTGTCCAATTACACCATGGTGTCCCTTTTTGAGTATTTTTTCCATGCTATTAGAGCTTATCACTTTAGAGGGTTTCCCTTGGATACCTCTAAGCTCAATTTCATTTCCATTTGAGGAAAATATCATAAAAATATTTTGAAAATCAAAGGCCACTATTCCCAGGGATTGCAACCATTGGACCCCTAATACAACATCAGCACCCCCTATTTGGATGGAAATCATGGGGCTATCCAGAAAATACTCCCCCATGTTGAGCTTAATACTATGGCATTTCCCGGAACAATTTATGGTACCTCCATCTGCAATCATTACTTGAAACTCTGGTGCAGGATAAGCAAAACAATTGAGATCTTTTCCTAGTTTTTAATTGATGAAATTATGGGTGCTACCTGAATCAATCAATATTGTTACCTTTTTATTTTTAATGTATCCTTGTATCTTGAGGGTTTGTGGAGTAGTGATACCGGCCAAAGCATGACAAGATATTGTTGGAGTAGTCTCTTCTAGATTTGGGTCTTGTGATGGTTCCAATTCTTGATCTTCTTCCTCTTCACAGTCTATGTAGAATAATTTATTTTCACCGCATTTATGCCCCTTACTGTACTTGTTGTCACAATTAAAACATAGTCCTTTTGATCTTCTTTCATCTATTTGTTGAGGTGTCAACCTTATTGGTTTAGGTAAACTATTTTCTTCCTCTTCACAGTCTATGTAGAAGAATTTATTCTCATCGCATTTATGCCCTTTATTGTACTTGATGTCACAATTGAAACATAGTCCTTTTGATCTTCTTTCATCCATTTGATGAGGTGTCAACCTTGTTGGTTGAGATATGGTTGTCTTATGACCCCCAAAATGATCTTTGCCTCCAATGCTATACTTGTGTGTAGCCTTATTTTTGGCATGAATATGATGAGCATTTTTCATAGCTTCCATAATACTTGTAGGTTGTCTTAAGAAAATTTCATGTTTAATGTCTTCTTTTAATCCACCCATGTAAGATTCCATCAAGTGTTCATCACTTAGGTTATCCACCCTTGTGGCCAGTACCAAGAATTTGAAATTATATTCTTCAATATCACCTAACTGTTTGATTCTTTTCAATTGACTGAAGTAGTCTTGTTCCCAAATTTTCCCATATTGTGCTTCTAAGTCTCTTGTAAATACACCCCAAGTATAGTGATATAAAGGGGGATGCCTTTTCACTATCCATTGATACCGTTGATATGGTTTTATCTCAAAGTTCAAGGTCGCTATGTGAATCATTTTCTTAGCATCCATAATATTATGTAGTTCAAAATATTTCTCTATTTGTCTTACCCAAGTAAATACCTCTGTACCATCAAACTTCTTTAATTCAATTTTGGGAAAGTTGAATTTAATACCCCCACCAGAATTAACTCCACAATTAGAGTTAGATTCACTAAATGGCTTATTATTGGCAGTTTGTTCAACATTAATACTACCTTTATTTTCATGAGTCCATTCCATTTTGATGTCCCCTTCAGGTAATCTCCCATCTATAGCTTGAGATATTAGGGAAGACATGGTTTGCATTTCCTTCATGGAATTTTGTATTTCTTCTTTTATGTCATTCATATTTTCTTCCATATTATTTTCCATATCATCCATCTTGTTTTTTATACTCTCCATATTTTTTTCCATGCCAACAATCTTCCCTTCCATTACTTGAATTTTTCTTTGTGATTTTACCCAATTATTAGACTTTTCACTCACATTGTTGATTTGTTCCTCCAATTTGGACAACCTGTTTTGTATGTCCTCATTTTCTTCTTGAGTCATAGATGAGACTTCTAGAGGTTTAATAGGTGTTGTCACCTTTTTGGGACCCATATGGAGTAATAATAATAATACTCCTCTATTCTATATATATAGCAAATTTTAAATCACCTGAAACAAATATTCCAAAAAATAATTATGCCAATTGTAAGTTACCTACCTTTAAAAACCTTAATTTGGAGTTTCTTCTCTTGGCTGACCTTTCTTCTGGTGTATCTCTAAAATTTTGTTCCTTCTGAGTCTGCACTTTCGACCTGTAGTATCAAAAATTTTGTTTCTGTAATGCCATGGGTATGACCAAAATTGGATGTGCCAAGTGGAAGTTATGGTAACTTCTCCACACCTTGCTGATTTTTTGCCTTTCCAAGAGATCTCACTTGTATAGCGTGCCCCGCACAAAATAATTGATACAAAATTATGAAATTTGTACCTGAGATACTACAGACTGTACATTATCCAATTCAATTGGTATCACTCAATTTGGATACTCTAGGAATAAGTTATGATTTTTTTACCCGGAACACATGTTTGAGACTAGTCAAATACCTTATCTTACACAGGGTGTATCTACAAACGTAGGATGACCCAGAAGTTGAAATTTTTATCACAAATACCTTGATAATTTATATGAATGTGACCTATATTTCAGATTCTGAAACGTTACAGAAAAATATTTATAGCGAAAATTTCGTGATGACTAAATTCAGGATGATTCCAGAATGTTGTCTTACACAGGATATATCTCCGCAAGCATTAGGCCTCAGGAGCATAAATTTTAACCCCACATACCTTGATCCATCTAATAAATATCCTCCAAGTTGTTTCTTCTGAAACATCATAGAAAAAAAATTATAGTGAAAATTCCAAGGTGTCTCAGGTGTAGCAATGAAACCCCAAAACCTTGAGCTCTTATACCAAATGTTATGACCCAATACCTTAAAAATGATAAAAAAATCAACAAAATTCAGTACACTTTGAGGGAGAACCTCCTTTACAGTATATAAACTTCAAAACACAATATGAGATGAGATAAGATGATCCTAATACTAGATCTTCTGGATATATATATATATATATATATATATATATATATATATATATATATATATGAGGCAAGGGGTTACAATTACAATGAAAGGGTGCAAATAAGGGTTCTAGCCAACCTACTAGAAATGTAATAATTCACTATCTATGGCAGCTTAGTAGAGTTGCACCAACCACTTCTTGTTTCTCAGTGGATGCAGTTCTAGTGAAATTTGGAACCGATCCCTCTGTGGTTTCATGGGGTGCTTCACTGATAAGTTCCTGAGTTGTCTTTTCAAAGTTTGGATCCCAAGATGTTTTCTCAACACCTTGATTAGCATGATATGTTTTTTCAACATTTTTATTGGCTTCATTTTCTATCAAGACTTTTGTTTTCACTACCTCCTCCTCCACATCCCTTGTTAAATCTATTATGTTCTTGGGAGGGATTTCTGCAGGATGAGCCTATGTTGGCTAATAAATAGGTTTTTCTGTAAGCTATTGAGCTTCCTCCATCTCTTTCCTTTTCCTTCCTCTTTTTTCTTTTCCTATAATTCTTGTTGTCTTAGAAATTCTTACTTATCCTTTTCGTCCTTCTCCTTACTCCTTTGCTACTCTAGAGGCTTTCTTCTTTGTTTTGCTTCAACTTTTTCACTTCTTTGTTCAAGTTATTCTTGAGTATCTTCCTTTGCATCTTTCCTACGCAAATCTTCATTTATACTTTTCTAAATCTCCTATTCTTGAGCTACTCTATTATGCTCTTCGTCTATGGATTGTTGCTCAGTGACTATGTTTAGTTGCATTTCTTCGGCTCTCCTAGATTCCCCTTCCTCTCTCTCAATTGTCACATTTTGCATCGCAACTACAACACTCTGCATCATAACCTTTATCTTTGTATCCAAAGAGAGAGTTTTGACGATCGTGAGAGTGGGAGTAGCTTTCATTTCTAAGACCCTAGCCCAATTTTGTGCATTTTTAGTAAACACCTCTTCATCCCATTTTTCATAGGTGTAAGGCCAATTAACAACAACCTTCTTAGCACGCTTATGCACCAGACCTCTGGGGTCATTCATTTAGTACCTACCATGTTCAAATTTTCATTCTACATGAATTAAACCCTCCTTCCTACCATGTGGATTATCCCCAACAAAGTAATATCCAAGTTGAAAGCCATGGGGAATTAAAAGTCTATTTTTGTCTTTGACCAAGGAAGCATTGAACCCCTTAAGAATGGTTTGGTAACATATTTCACCTAACACAATCTTTTCAGGGACATATGTAGGTAACAGGTGAGGGGAGCCAGTTTCACTGAAAATTTATATGCATGTGTGTTTGTCTTCGATATACCAATTCTCCATATTTATTTAACATGATCTTATTTGCTTGTTTTGATTACCTAGGACATTCTTGGCGAAAGATGATGAAATAAAGTTGAGCCAGGAATAGGTCAGATATCATAGAGTATGAATTCTTATATCTATTCTCCCACAACATGCTAAAGTATACATGAACAGGTGGTCATGGCATTTTCCAACTCAAATTTATCTTAGAGAAGATATTCCTGGCACACATAACATCTAACAAATAAGAGGACATGTAAAATGAGGGCACCTCACCTAACAAATGGTTTTGAGCCTGTGGAATTCAGCCACTGAATTGTTTTGCAATGATGGTACTCCAATTGGAAATTTTTCGGATAGTATCCAATGTGTATGCTAATGGCATCCAAGCCTTAGTGAACCGTGGGAAATCCTTCTCACCATATAGCTGAAAAATCAAGATCATAACATACATATAGGGTTCCCTCATACCTGTTACATTGTACCATCCCAAATACCTATTAACGAATTTTTTGACTTCCTTCCACCAACTAGCCACTAGTTTTCCCACATCATGTTGCTTATGAAATGCTATTATAGAAACATTGTTGAGTAATACGTTAGGCTTAGGCAACTTGTAATACTTGCTAATATCAAGAGGGAGAACCATTCCCACACACTACCCTTGATCATCGTTAATTTTGTAGTTCTTATTGTCAATGTGGCTAATAATCCATTCTAATGCTTCGATGCATGGAAAGATAGGAGCCCTTGCTACAACCATATGTAGCCAAGCACGACAGACATTTGAGAAAACCTTATCATCTATTAAATTCCCTGGTCGTTGGGTTGTTGTGCAATGTTGATGCAGTGTAATCTTCATCCTTAAATTTACTGAAAAGTTCATTCAACGTAGGAAAGAGAACCTTAGTTCCAATGGTTGGCTTGGTATCTATGTATAAAGGTGGTTGAACGAAAGCCTTATTTAAAGGAACCTTGATCATTGGCTCTAAATTCTTCAATGGCTCTACTCCTTCCGATAGTACAGGAGTAGATGCTTCACCAAGTTGAATACCTTTTCCTTTTAGTGTCTTTGGGGATTGTCGAGGGGTAGTTAGTCTTGGCGAAATTTTTCCTGTCTAATAAACCAATCATTAGGAAATTATCATTTTCTTTTAATCCCAATTTAAAAATAAATCACGATGATGAAGTGTTCGATGCAAACATGTTTGAAGAAGAATTGTAACAGAAGAAAAATTACCATAATTGATGACGCGGAGAACCAGATGTAGAAAACAACCTAATTGATCAATTAGCCTCAAACACAAGTCTTCTCTGCAATGAATTCTTAGACACTTGATCACAAATAACATCAATAAAAACAAGAGCTCAAATTTAAAGGTTCCAGGGCCAAATCTTAGACATAATCTTAATCATTTTAATGAGATCTTATAGATTTGTAGGTTTAAATGCCACCATTAAGTGTTATGTCTGAATTCAAACCATATTTGATGACTGGAATCACATATTTATGTTGTTTTCTAACTTATTGACGCTTTCAAAATCGTTGTGTTTGGTGTACTTTGTTTCACTTATCGAGAGTTGAGTGATGTGTATATTGGTAGTTTCTAAAATTGTATTATTCGACAATTTTCCTCAGAACCCCCAAAGGAATATTCATAGTATATTCTCTTTATTCTATCAATGTGTGTTACCATATTCTTTGGCATCGGTGAGAAACCTAAATCATTGACGAGCTATCAATGTGTGTTACCATATTCAGTACCCTTTTCCCTTCGAAAATTTCAGAAAGGTTGTTTGTACATAAGATGACGTGGCATGTTGACGTGTACCCATACGGTAATGTGGTAGGATGATGTGGTAGGTATGAAGTACGGTCAATGACGTGGAATGTGACATGAACCTTTACAGATGGTGACATGGACTTGTACGGTCACTGAAGGAAACAAAAATCATGTGGAAGTATGAATGGTTATGATTCATCCTTGTTCATGATCAGACGACTAGGATACATCTTCGGCACTTGGCAATATTTGCACATTAAATAGTTCATCAATCATCAACGTGAAAGGTTAACGGTTTTTTTTTTCAAATTTATAAGAGTTTTTTCGACGCCTGATAGCTCATCGACGACCTGGGAAATCCTTTGTATGCTTGTTTCCAGACTTACTGTGATTTCTACCGACACACGATGGCTTATTGGTGATCACGGAAATATTTAATATTTCTCATTTGACACTCATTCAAGATTCCTCTAATGTTGATGGTTCATCGATATTTTATTAAGGCTTGCATTGACATCAGTAGTTTGGGTAGTTATATGCCTTATTATTTTTTCCTAGATCCTTGATGGACCTATAGGTAATCCGAATAAACCTTACATTTGAGGCCCTTTTAAATTATTTCTTTTATTTTCCTTTCTTGTGAAATCATGGGAATTTCTTTGGAGTTTTCTTATGTTTTTGAATATGAAGAAAAACGATAGAAAAAATGCATAAATTATGAGAAAACCAATATGGACTCTATAAAAGTAAAACAAAAAGGAATGTAGACTGATAAAAAGAAAGTGGTACCCTAAAATTGGAATTTTTTTAGAAGGGTGTGTTGTGTATTTAACACATCTATCATTTTTCTTCAAGAATCTATGATGTGTGGAGATAGAGATATTAAATACCTTGATCCTTCCCTTCCATAATGGGATATTTTATCCACAGATGCTAAGGATGCTCCACTAGACTCCTCAATGATTGGAGGAAATAATCCATTTTACCGTAAAATGCTTGGGCCATCAGAGGTGGTGTGGGAATAATGTTTCACTCACAGGAGCTACATTTGGAATTTTTTAGTGTAAACATTTATGGGCCTTACTCATACCGTAAGTATTTTTGGGAATCCTTTCTTCAAAACCCTTTACTAAAAGATGGTATTGTTGAATTGGTCAAGGACCTAAATTTCACTCTAGGTGTCAGTGAAGTATGGGGTCTGACTGCCTAGTTAGATCCACTTATAGATTTTTTCCTTTCCTAGTTGAAAGAGGAAGGATTTATGTACATCCAACCCACAAAGCTTACATCCAAATGGAGGAATCTTAAATTAGGGAAAGCAAGGGTGGTAAAGAGCCTTAATAAATTCCTAGTCTCTGAGGCATTAAAGGAAGCAACCTTCAGAGTCTGGTAAAGGGTCTCTTCTAGAGGAGACTATGATCATAACCCCAATATTATTGTAACTATCCCCCTTCATAGACATGCCTCTCAATGATTTCAAACTTAATCTGTCTTAGTTGTAGGAGCCATATTTTATCGACAAAATCAAATACTGTTGGAGGCCCTTTCATGTATCTCTCCTAGAATTCCCTGCCTTACAATTTCTTGAAAACCTAAAGAGATCAAAATTTGTTGCAATCTCCTTGTCAAAAAGGAAACGAGATCATGACAATAGAGCTTTGAAGGATATTTAAATCAAACTTCAAACTCTACTTCAAGAGGAGGGGAAAGACAAATTTTATGATCAACAACGAGACCTCCTGAAATACTTGGACGAATCCAGAAGGAAAATATTGCTACAAAAATAGTAAGAATGGAGGATATAGAGTGGAGCTATCTGGCTACAAGTGAGTAATGAAAATACTAAATTTTTTAATAAGTTTTCAAATAACAAAAATTTGATAACCTCAATTTGGGGAATCAATAGGGAAAATGGGAGACAAGCAACCTCATTTGCAAAGATAACAGAGGTAGGGGTACACCATTTCGGTGATTTTTATAACGTAGATTCCCTAGTAACCATAGAGGCTATTCTCAACATGGCCTTATGTTTCCCAAGTTTTATAGACCAGGAGGGGAATGCACAACTAATGGAAAAACATCTCAAAGGAAGAACTCCAGAGGGTTCTTCATTCCTTCAAGAAGGACAAAATTCCAGGATTGGATGGCCTACCAATGAAATTCTTCATTGCTTGTTTTGAAACTTTTGGTGAAGATATGTCAAAGGTGGTAGAGTATGCCTAATCCACTGGTATAATTCTAGCAACCTTCAACTTCACCTTCATAGCTCTCATACCCAAATTTGACAATCCTTCCACTTTCGAACAATTTAGGCCAATATGTTTATGGAACAACATTTATAAAATTATCATGAAGATAATAAATCGAAGGCTTCAGGATTTTCTTTCCACCCATATCTCGTCTGAGTAGTTTGGATTTCTACAAGGTCAACAAATACATGAGGCCATTGGTCTTACACAAAAAGGCATGCACTTCATTCACATAGGTAACCAAAATCCATGACTCTTAAGGTCAACCGCTCAAAGGATTTTGACAGGGTGAATTGATTGTATCTCAAATTGATTCTCATTCACTTGGGCTTCTTCCACTCTTTTGTCACTTGGATCATGGACTACATCAACACTCCATCCTTTGATATCCTAATCAATGGATTTGCCTCACCCTTATTTAACATGGAACAAGGCCTAAGAAAAGGGTTCTCACTCTCTCCCCTTCTTTTCCTTTTAGTTGTTAAAGGTTTGAGTAGAGTCTTGAAGGTAGCTTATGTCGAAGGTAGACTCAAAGGTATCACCATAAGCCCAAGCTGCACAATCTCTCACTTACTTTTTTTTTGATGACATACTCATATTTTGTGAAGGAAATGTCATCTTTATGAAGCATTTAGAAGAATTACTCTCTATTTTTTCAAGGCAAATGGAATGTGCATCAACACAAAAAAATCCTCTTTGTGTTCCTAGGGGATTTTTGAATAGGAGAACTTTGAAATTTCACAAAAAATCTTGCTCTGGGAAGAGGCCTTAGGGATAGGATTTAAGTTTATGGGTTTCATACTCAAATCCAATAGTTATTGGAAAAATGATGGGCTTTAGCTTTTGGAAAAACTCAAAGAGAAAGTTCACGCGTGGCGCAACAAATGGATTTCAAGAACAAAACATTTAATTCTGGTCAAGGTAGTCCTAGAAGCTATCTTAATATAGTGGGCCTTTGTAGCCTGGATCCTATATTTATGTTTCATTTGGGATTAAGTGAGGATAGAAAACCAAAGGTCATTGCCTCGTGGTAGAAGCTACCAAAACTAAAAGCCTTAGGTGGTTGAGGTTTAAAGAAAATTTTCTTTTTGTTCAAGGTTTTGGCTACAAAAAACACGTGGGGACTTAGTCAGGGAAAATACCTTTAGGCTCGGATTGCAAATGTAAAATACTTTTTTCATAAATCTATCATAATCTGGATTAGAAATCTGTTGTGACAACCACTACAACCCTCCATTTTCATTCTTAATTTTTTATTCTGCATAGCTTTTGGAAAATGGAGCCCCTCTTTTTATGCTTAAGAGAAATTTTCTTTGGTCTCTCTCTACCTTAATATCCTTAGAGAAATCTTGTCTGCCTTAGAAAATGAAGTTAAAAAAGGAATCACTTGAGAATTTTTGTTACCCATCGCACAAGTTAACAGTAACTCCTCCGATGTAAATCGGAGGAGTTAGTTCTAACTCCTCTGATCCACATCGGAGGAGTTTCCCCCAGGATCTTCAATGACAACAGAAGAATTGAGAACCAGTCCTCTGATGAACATTAGAGGGATTTCCACTAAGCTCTTTGATGTTCATCGAAGAACTTGTTGACAAGTCCTCCGAACTCAACCACTTCACCAACCACACATTTAATGCAAAATTTCTTTTGGTCTATATAAACTACTACCAAGTGATTTCCATTATCATGCCAAACGAGACAAGTTGAAGAGAGTCCCATAGAGCGCACCGAGTCACTCTTGTTCGGACCCACAACTAGTTAACACCCTCCACGTGGTGCTAGGTTGTCAGGTAAGGGCATATTTGCATTTTTATTTTACTAGGGTTAGGTTTACGTTTTGTTCTTCATTTTTCTCCTTGCACACCATCTCTTAACTAACATCTGACCTTTCCCTTAGAATCCCCCACGATTATGATCGGTTTTTTTTTTCACTCAGATTTGTATACATATGATATTTCTTTATACTATATTTCTGAATCTTGAGGATGCCTTTTGATAGGATCTCCATTGAAACCTGACCCTGGACTCATTCCTAGCACAAAATGCTAAGAAAAACCCTCACCTTTACCTATGAAACCCTTAGGGTTATTTCCATTTGAAGTGTTGTATTTAATCCCTTCGAACACATTGGAGGAGTTCTTATTAACTCCTTCAATGCGATCAGAGAAGTCACAAACAACCTCTTCGCATTGTTCAATCACTCAAAACCTTTAATAGTAACTCCTTCGATTATATCAGAGGAGTTCATGTTAACTTCTCCGATATAATTGGAGTATTTAAAATTAACTTCATCGATCCACATAAGGTTTTGGGAGCTCAGACACAAACTCGTATGATGGATTATCAGAACTGTTAGAGGTAACTCCTCTTATGTACGTCCGAGGAGATGTTTTTAATATTGTCGATCAAAGAGTTTTCAAGTAACTTCACAAATGTATCAAAGCACTTAATACAAACTCTTCTGATTTGCATCGGAGGAGTTAATCTCTGGACCTCCGATTTTTCCTTTCAAAGCTCAGTTTTCACCCTTTCCTTCCCAATATTTTTTACTTAGTGGCTCGAGCATGCCTACCATCACCTGGACATCTTCAGAGGATGATTATTTTTCCAACAATAGTCCTAATGCTTCCTCTCGTATTTCAAATTATTTAGTTGCATTATATTAGGTAGAAGACTATAAGGACACTATTGAAGCTATGTTGATATTAAAAGCAGACTTTTTAGGAAAAAAGAATAAGTACAAGCTAATTAGAGATGCATATGTGAAGAGGATTGTGGATTACCAAGAATAAACCTTATTCTGTGGCGTGGCATATAAATAAATGATTAAATGGATGAAAGGGAAGCCATGACAGTGGATCAAATAGAATATATTAGGGAAATCCATAAGGCTAGGGGAAGTGACGATCACGATATTAGAATTCTAACAGATGATAGTATCAAAAGAATGCACAAAGCACCAGAGTACTAGGTATTTTTGGCTATTGATCCAAAAAACAAAATAGAAAAATAATGGCTAGCATGCCTCAAATCATGGGAAAATATCAACGAAGACATGGCAGATCTTCAACTACCAAAGTTTGGGTCACCAAATGATTTTTGGGATTTAGATGAGGTGATGTTTGAGTTTCAACAAAGTGATCAGAAGAGTGAAGAATATATAAAGGCAATCACTACCATGGAATGTGAGCAGATGAAAAAGTATACAGTTTATGAAGTCAAAGCGGCCAATAGGATGGACCAATTGGTTCCAAAAATAGGAAAGTAAATACAACGATTCAAGTACATGAGGGAAACGATTAGTTCACCAATGGATCAACATTGATTCCCATACATGCACATGTGTGAGGACTTGTGTAACATCCTCAGCTCGCTGTTGGGCAATGCCACATAAGAATTTTGACCTTTGATACCAATAATTTTAATAAACAAAATTGCTCTACATATGAACAGAGTTCTGCAAAATAATACCATACATTAACTCATGCTTACATATACAATTTAAGCAACATAAATAAGTACATTACACACAGTAACCACATGTAAATATAATTATGACAAACAGTAAAATACTACTAATTAGATGAACACATGTTTGTTGTTGTAAAAACACCAACTGCATGCAAACCTTCCACATTCCTCCCAGCCATAAACCGCACTACTCATAACTCTCATGAGTGGGTCACCCCCGAGCTGGCACTAAACTCCACCAGGGCAAAGGAATACTAATCCAGGCTAAGGTCTCTCAGATAAAAGAAAAACTCAGACTCAGGTGCCAACTCTAGCAAAAAACCTACAATCCCGGATTCCCTACATGCATGTCCCACCCTAGGAAGTGTGCCCCTTCTCTGCTCAACAGTCCTTTAGCTGCCCCACTTCCCTTCCATGACTTCAGCAACATGTTGTACAAGAAGTCTCATAGCCATGTAGTTGTATGTTGGCACCCTAGGAAATTAATTCCCAGTAGTTCTCTTAACTCAAAAGAATGCTCACGGGTATGAAAACATGCCTCTTCAATAGCACACGAGCTTGACAACCCGCTTCTTCAATATCACACGGGCCTGACAAACCACCTCTTCAGCGCAAAATACCAGGTCACTAGCTAGAAACAACTCCCATGTATAGGTATGGTTGCAAAGTATCACAACTAGGTAAGGATGATGGAATGATGGAGTAAGAATCAAGGAATGATCATGCCATTACATTAAATTTTCAAATTATATATGCATGTGCCCTATGTGACACTTGGAACATAAGGGACTAACTTTTGTCCCCTACATGTAATCCGTTCCCTCTCTTTGGGAACTTAGGATAACATATTATCCCATACTTTAAACTTTTAAGGAATATAATATTCCCTTACGTTTAAGCCCCCTTATCTTAGCCCCTTAACCTTAGACTCTTATCCCCCCTTTCCCTTTCTAGTGGAGTTTATCCCCCTATACGCTTTTGTCAGGTTGGTCTGCAACAATGATGTGTTTTTCATTAATAGTATGAATGATTACATGTTACAATAAAAGGCTCTTTGGCATTTAGCATCTAGGCTCTTTAGCCTAGTAATCACAAGGCACTATGGCCTATAATATCCTGGCTCACCAGCCTATAAACATATATACATTTACAATTGGGGTCCAACCTGGGGGTATTGCATTCCCCTCCCCTTTATTTATGTGTTGTCCTCAGTGCATTATATACAATGTACATTCAAAATTATTCAAACAAACTCCATGCCTTTGCGATTGAAGCCTTTTATCCTTCTCGTGCTCTTCTTTTCAAGCACTGGATTCATGTCTCCATACTGCAACTGGAAGTCCTTTTCTCTATTCCACAGAGTTGCTTCATGAAATAATTCGGCCCACTGTAGCATTCTTGAGCTGCCTCTTCCTTGCTGCACTCACCCTTCCAAAATTACGCATCCTTTCACTGCTACACGGTCCTTCAGTGATCCATCTTGCCAAGGATTTCACACAGAAGAAGAGTTCCAACTCATCTCCAGACCCCCACTAAGGATATTTATTTTTCTTTTGCAATCATAGGACTTCAGTGTCGCAATAGTATCCTTTCTTCCCAAGCATTCCAGCTTCAATAACCATCATCTCATTTGTATCACACATATACAGTCAACATGAGAGAATACCATAACAATTTCATTTAGAAATTAAATTTGTTTCATAAGGAAATTTGAAATTTTTCCCAAATATGAGATTCCCTCTCATATTTTCTTTGTTGTTGTAGCAGTAAGCATTATCCTTTATTATGGATTTCAACAGTGTCATATTTGAGACTACTTTTCCTGTAGTACTTCCATATTGCATTCATCCAAACATATTATTAGTGCTTCCTGTATAATATACTTGTATTGCAACATGTACAAAATCTTACAAAGTGATCTTAGAATTGTTAGACTTAACAATTCAACACAACTATCAAACTATTTATTAATTGCAGTAAACTTGTCATTCCCTACACATGTATTATTGACAACTAAGCTTTTCCTTCTCTATCCATTATTACTTTGTTTCCTTGACAGATATTTCTTGTAATCCATCTTCATGTGATTACTTTAACTTGCAACTCTCTTGTTGCAATATCTAACAGCGCCTAAAATGCTCTCAACTCTAGGAGTCAATAATAATTGTAGCATTTCAACTGCTAGCATAATCATTTCTATTAAATATCTTATATGCATATATTCACCAAAATGCATTCAACAAATGAACTCAAGCATAAACAACTCTATCATGCATGAGTGTAACTATACCACTTACACACTTTCATAATATATCCATGCATATCTATTCAATGCACCCTTGCATTGGCTCCAGAATGCACTTTCTCTAAGTCATGCATCCCATAAGGGTAAATTGGAAGGTCTGGCCAATGCCCCAACACATCATCCATACACTTCCTATTGATTGGTCAACTATTTGGATGCCTTCCTTTTCGACCTAAACACTACACCAAGAGTATAATTTTGTGGTGCTCCTTAGTGTTAGTAAAAAGGTTGCAGTCCAAACATTAATTACAAGTAGGAAGTTCATTGGATACTTGTGTGACACTATAGATTAACCATCCATGTCATGGTTTCATACATGACTATCTTTGTTATTTGTCATTTACTTATATAACAGGGTCATACCACCCCCCCCCCCCGTTATTTTTTATTTTTTTTTAGGTTATAATCCCATAACCGACAAGATCTTGACATGTTATGATGTCACTGTTAAGAACCAAATATCAATATAGCATAGAAAAACCTCAGAATAAGTACTCAACGCCTTGAAAAAGAGAGAAACTCAGATAATAAGCCTCTTCGAGGGGGCAACCTCCTTATGCCCACATAAATGTACAATTACAAGATGA
>ML793622.1:0-12592 GCA_009831015.1 Picea engelmannii | reverse complement strand
TGACGAGTGATTTACGAGAACAAAGCCATCTATACCATACAAATTGATTGGTTTCTAAATATAAAGAAGCAATTCGTACCTTTTGTGTATGTGGAACATTATGTAGATCAAAGAATTGCTCCATCTGAAGTATCCATGTGATATGGTCCTTGCCATCAAACTTCTGCATATCAATCTTAGGAATGTGGTTGGTCTTCAACCCAAAGTTAGAGTTTCTCCATTCTTGATTCACCTTCCTTGTGTCCTCATCATGAATTTCATGGGATACATTTTCACTTTCAGGTGTCCTCTCTATTACGAAATTTTTCAATCCTTCCATGATCTCCTCTTTTAAACCATCCATCTTAGTATTTATTGCCTCCAACTTAGCTTCCATCTCTTGTAGTTCATATTTTGTTACTGTCTTCTTTTGTAAATCATTTATGTCCCTAGGCATTTCTTCAGCTTCATCAAGAGTCCAATTAGGTTTTTTTCGAGGCTTATTTGGTGTAGAAGTTCCCTTTTTGGGTGGCATGTTGGCCAAGTATCACTTTTGAACCTTGATTTTGAGGTAGTTCTGCTAGACAATATTTCTTCTATTGTATCTCCAAAGTTTCGGCTTTTCTAGGTATGAAAATTTCTTTTTTGTATTTCTCTAATATTTCTTCTCTGTAATTCCATAGGTCTGATCAAAATTGGATGTGCCAAGTGGAATTTATGGTAACTTCCCCACAACTTGCTGATTTTTGGCCTTTCCAGGAGACCTCACTTGTATAGCGTGCCCCGCACAAAATAAATGATATAAAATTCTGAAACTCGTACCAAAAATACTACAGACTGTCCATTATCCAATGAAACTAGTCTCACTCAATTTGGATACTCTAGGTAGAAGTTATGATTTTTTTACCTGGAACACCTTCTTGAGACTAGTCAATAGGACTAGTCAGATGCCCTATCTTCCACACGGTGTATCTACAAATTTAAGATGACCCAGAAGCTGAAATTTTTACCACATATACCTTACTAATTTCTGTGAATAGCCACCATATTTCAGGGTATGCAACGTTACATAAAAAAAAATTATAGCAAAAACTACGCAATGACTTAGTTCAAGATGATTCCAGAACCCTATCGTGCACAGGCTGTATCTATGAAAGTATAAGGCCTCAGGAGCTGAAATTTTAACCCAACATACCTTGATATGTATACTAAATACATTCCAAGCCGTTCCTTCTTAAACATTGTAGAAATAAAGTTATAGCAAAAATTCCAAGGTGTCTCAGATGTAGCAGTGAAACCCCAAGACCTTGAGCTCTGATACCATATGTTAAGAACCAAATATCAATATAGCATAGAAAAACCTTAGAATAAGTACTCAACGCCTTGAAAAAGAGATAAACTCAAATAATAAGCCTCTTCGAGGGGGCAACCTCCTTATTCCCACATAAATGTACAATTACAAGATGATTCAAATGAAAATGTCTCATTGGTATATATAGGAGACTAGGAGGTATAATTAAAACTAATGGACTAAAGCCGACATAAATAAAATAACATTACTAATATAATATGCCCTAATTAAGGGGTAATGTGCCACTATTTAGGGCTTAACATGTCACATGAATGCATTAAAACTAAATATCTTTTATAACTATCATAGGCCTTCAACCTTTACCACACCTAGTGGTATCTTATTTTCATTAATGCGTTCAAATTATACAATAATATCATTTTATAAAATAAATTTTGGATGAAGGAATTCTTACCTAAATTCCCTTCAGCAACTATGCAACATAAATTCATAAAATCCATACCTATGTAGTTGCCTTTAAATAAATTTGATGTTACCTAATTAGTTGGTAGCACTAGGAGTTATCATGCCTCCTTCACCAACCTCTTATGCAAGATTTCATCTTTTTGTTGCTTCATTTTATATCGATGACTTCCATATGTAACAACATCAACAACAACACTTGCATCCATGCAATAAATTTCCTCTTTCCTGGTACGACAACCACCATTAGGAACATCATATTATTATATATAACCATAGACTAAGAATGCATATCTATATACACTAAGAATGCATCTTTAACATTCTTAAAATTGCATATGTAATCTAACTTATCGCGCTATGTATGGTTTTCCAACAGGCCATATCAAATTTGTTGCTACAACAGTTGCAACAACTTATGCCATCATTCACAACTCTCTTCATTTTTCCTGGCCATCCTCAATTTCCTTGAATTCATGCATCCCTTTTTTTCTCTCATTGTAATCATTACACATGATTATTTCTACCCTTAGCACTTTTCTAGTCAATCCACTCTTGGTTACCTTTTCTTTTCCAGCAGCATACTATGTTGATATTAATTTTCAACATTCATCATTTTCTAGATCCCTCTGACCCAACTCATACCTGACCAATTTTCTAATCATGTTGTCTTATAGACTTTCTATCTTCAACATCCATTAATTTTCGAGACTGAACTACTTCAGCCCTTCCTTGACTGAATACTTTAACACTTGTGGTTTCTTCCACCATTCCCTTATATTTTCTTGACACCTAGCCTCAACTTGACTTGTATAATCAATTTCCAGCATACCATAATGTTACACAAATGTCCCTTTTTCAACTTCCTAGATATTAACTAGAATTAGTTAACATTGCTTTTAATTGCCATCATAAATTCTAGTGATACTTCCAATCTCCTAGACTTTCTATCTTCAACATCCATTAATTTCCGGGACTGAACTACTTCAGCCCTTCCTTGACTGAATACTTTAACACTTGTGGTTTCTTGCACCATTCCCTTATATTTTCTTGACACCTAGCCTCAACTTGACTTGTATGATCAATTTCCAGCATACCATAATGTTACACAAATGTCCCTTTTTCAACTTCCTAGATATTAGCTAGAAGTAGTTAACATTGCTTTTAATTGCCATCATAAATTCTAGTGATACTTCCAATCTCCTAGAATATCACCAACAACTATTTTCCACTTGAGATGGGTTCTTTTAGGTACCCTCTCTTCTTCATACTAAGTCAACATAGGACCATTTTCTTTCTTATGTTTCCTTATTGACTTCCCTTCAGAGGATCATCTCCATGCTTAATTTATTCTTGACTTTATATCTCCATACTACTTTGGAAATACTTTTAACACTTTTGGAATGCATCAACAATCCTCTTTTTATTGTTTTCATGGTTCCTTATGTTCTTCCATAGACCTCAAATAATTAGGCATCCATCTAGTGGTACCTTCTTCTCTTATCTCCAACTACTCATGGACTCGGTCCAATTATGGAATGTGCTTAAATTTATGTAAAGTCTTCCCCATAAGTATGGCTTCATACTTCTAGCATCACTCTGCAAATAAGGCATCGCTTTATGCATGTGTTGGCACTCTTTATCTTACATGCACCTTCATTTCTTCACCTTTGAATTTCTAAAATTTATACCATGCTTCCACTGCATTACTCTGACAAGAATAATGGAGGTACTACCCAAAAAACTATATTGCTAGTCCTTGTAAATGTTGCCTTTGTCTCCAAGTTGACCCTCTATATTTCTTTATCAGAAGACTAGCATCTTGACATATAATTCTTTTTAGAACAATTCTTCTCACAATGTACTACTTTATATGTACATTTACACCCTTTATAGTGAATGTAACTTCACTACTTAATCCCGTAAATATTTCACTTGTGTGCCATGATTCCACTGAGTGCTCTAATTAGCATGAGTGGATTGGTTGTAGTGGAATCCCAAGCCTTCATGGTTGTACCTATATTCATATCTCAACATTCTTCCTTTTTGTTTCTTGATCACCCTATGAGGCATCTTTGACATAGCACTCTTACCCAAGCACCCAAAAAAATTACTTCCAAAATATGATCCAAAAACATTTGAACCTCCCATGGATCATATTAAAAAGTTTATTCTCACTATTAGGTTGATGAATGTCTAGCATGAAGATGTGGCCTTCCATATTTTCTCCTATACCTTTGAGAACTCAACCTCCACTTAGTAATTTAATCTATCTGTTGGATCCATAACCAATTGGACTAAGTTCCAAAAGGATGTTTAATTAAATAAATTCAGGAAAGAAACCACCACTGGAGCACTAATGGTTGATTTATTCACCACTAGCATGGGACCCAATGAAAAGGTGAAGGATTTCAATAAATGTTTTACTACAATCCTAATTAAATTTCAACATGGAACAACCCCTACTCAAGAATTATAGATTGAGGTTTATGTTAATGTCCTTATAGCAACAATTTCTATGTTTTTCAAAAGGGATAATAAGGGTACCTTGCCTACTAATTTTGAGGAAGACAAAACAATAGAATTTGAAATGAAAGGTTGTACGGAGGAGCATATTTTATTAGGGAGAAAGGAAACAACACAACACAAAAGAGGCCTTTTGTTGTCACGACCACCAGGTAAGCAACCTCTTAAAAATAGTGAAAAAGATACAATCGATATGGAGAGTTTACAAAGGATGATAAAAAAAACTCTCTAATGAGATAGTGGACATGAAGAGGAATGTAGGAGAAGGTTCGTCAACTCGAAGACCTTACAAACCTTTCTTTGAGAGGCCCACGCCTTTTAAGGCTATCGAACCTCCCCCAACTAATTTAAATATTTATTTGGGAGAAGTATCTTTAGATAATTTCTACAATTATCATCAGGCCAACCATTATGAGAAAACCTACCCACAATGAATAGATGCTCTAAACTTGATGGAAAAACATTTTCTAGATTTTTGTTCTCTAATGGATTAAGCTAATGATCGAGCACTAGGGGTTGAAGATGAAAAATCTTATGAACATCTTGGAGAAGCAACCATGGCCTCATGGGACATAATCCATGGGGTAAACATTATATAAGAAGATGATGTAATAGATGAAACCCTTGTTTTCCAGACCATAAGCAAAGGCCTTGTCTCCTAGTCCCATCCCATTTTGTCCTAGACCCCTAAGAAACTATGGACACTTGTACCTATAGTTAAACCCACTCCTGCAATTGTTTCTTTGCCTAAATCTATAGATCAAGAGTCTGATCATATGGAATACAATGTGGTTGAATATTTGAGAAAAATTAAAGAAAATATTTCAGTCATGGATCTCTGCAAAATATCTAAATAGAAGACTCTTTTGCTTAGAGCTTTGAAGGAAGAAAAGATCAAACAGTAAATCCTACCCAAACCATAAGAAAATCTAATTTAAGTGATCCTAAAAAATCAGTAGTAAACACAACTTCAATGGAGGAGAAATCCAAGCCTTCAACCCCTCCTTTCCTGCTAACTTTTGAGATTTTCAACCATAATATACACAATTGTTTAGTTTACTCTGGAGCATCCTCAAATGGCATGCCTTACTTTGTCTGTAAAAACCTGAATGCTACACTCACTAAGAGTTCTACTTATATCATTCAGTTAGATAGATCAGAAGTGAAGGTCATTAGACAACTGAAAGATGTTTCGATTAGGATTGCTTCGAATCCAAAGATCCATAAAGTCATCAACATTTTTGTTGTAGACATCCCTGAGGCCTATGATCTTTTACTCGGTCAATACTGGTCACATAAACTCTAAGGATATTTTTCCTCTGATTGGTCTCACTTATGGTTACTCTAGAATGGACAACCTAACAAGATTAGGATTAACAAAGAAAAATATTTGAAACACAAAGTGATTGATTTGGAGGGAAAAAATGAACCCTCCTCATCTAAATTCCCTATCCTAGGGAATTACTCACTTGATTCGGACTTCAAAAATTTCATAGTCATGACATCTGAAATATCATTTACATGGAAGTCAGAACTATTTCTACAGAAGGAAGAAATTTTATCAGAAACTTGTAATATCCCCGATGTATATTCTATAATTGGTGCTTCGGAAGAAAATCTTAAAAAAATAGAAATCAAAAAAATTCAAAAGGATTAAATAGTACAAGATGTTGTTCCTGATATTTGGACACTCTTCTTTGACGGATCTAGGTCTCGGGAAGGAGTAGGGTTTGGGTGTGTTTTTGTAGACCCAAATGGTAAATGTAGTTTCTTATATTGTAGGCTTAAATTTGAGTGCACAAACAATACTGCAGAATATGATGCTTTAGTTCAAGGTCTGAAAGGATATCGATTTGAATATCAAATACCTCGGAGTTCTTAAAGATTCTCAAATCATAGTAAGATATATTAGAAATACCATTCATTGCAACTCACCACACCTTAGGAATTATCAACAAGAAGTCCACGGGTTGATAGTTAATCTTATTTCTTTCAACATCATTGTTGTACTATAGTCCCAAAATGTGTTAGTTGATTATGGATGATGTAACTGTATATTCCAAAAAAATATCAGATCGCATTTTTCATCTCACACAGATTTTTGAAAGATGTAGAAAATAGGGAATTTCCCTTAACCCAAAGAAGACCATTTTCGGTGCAACTTAAGGAAAAAATTTAGGTCACATTATATCAAAGGATGGAATAAGTATTGATCCAGAGAGGGTAAAAGTAATTTCTCAACTACCTTTCCCATACAATAAGAAAACCATGCAATCCTTCTTTGGGAAGATCAATTTTGTTAGGAAGTTCATATATGAATTTTCTGAAACAACTAAACTCTTGCAAAAAATGATTTGCAAAGACGATTAATTTAAATGAAATAATGAAGAAAATGAATCCTTTGAGGAAATTAATATTGCTATCTATCATGCCCCTATTTTATGTAGTCTTGATTTCAGTAAGGATTTGTTCCTTTACACCTTTGCCTCTGACCAATCTTTTGCAGTCATTCTTACTCAAAAGGATGATAATAATAACGAATCTCATATTTCTTTCATGAGTACCAACTTACAAGGAGCATAATTGAACTACCCCACCATTGACAAACAAGTTTATGCTATATACAACATTCTTAAGCACTTTAGATCATGTATTCTTAAAAATCATACTAAATTCATAGTGCCTCGTGCTATTGTAAGATCACTTTTTATACAACATGATCTATGAGAACGGAGGGAAATTGGATGACTATTATCCAAGAGTTTGATCTTGAAATAAAACCTTCCAATATAGTTAGGGGTAAAGGATTGTGTAAGTTGGTTTTCGAATCTCAAGACTCCATGGGTCCAGATGAGTTTAGATGGGAAAACGATTTGTATGTGTGTTCTTATGAAATACTATTTGTCCCAACCAATAATGATTCTCGACACCCTGACCTTTTTTATTTCATGTATCATGGTACGTGCCCAGATCATTTGAATTCTAAAGAAAAAATAGTGCTACAATTGAAATCTTCCCAGTATCATTTGATCACGTCGGTTTTATTCTGTAAAAACTTTGTTGGAGTATTATTAAGATGCTTAGAGAGAGATCATGAAAAAAAGGTATTGAAAAATATTTATGATTGCCTAGTTGGTGGTCATTTTGCAAGAGAAACTACAACCCATAAGATTCTAAGGGAAATATACTATTGGTCAACTTTATTTAGGTATGCTCATGCACATGTTATAAAATGTAAGATTTTTCAATTAAGTGCGCGGAAGGAAAAGAAGGAATCCATCCCATTGCACCTAGTAACAATTTCTAGACCTTTTGAAGAGTGGGGACTAGATGTTATAGGATAAATTAACCCACACTCGTCAAAACAACACAAATACATATTAACAACAACATAACCCAATGGTCTGAATCCATTCCTCTCACTCAATTTAATGAAAAGGTAGTCATTCAGTTTCTGGAACAACAGATGATTACTAGGTTTGGGATACCATCTGTGATTGTGCTTGACAATGTTGCTTATTTTTCTTCTACTCTTTTGAATGAATTTGCACTCGGGAAAGGGATTATCCTTAGATACTCAACCAATTACTATCCACGGGGAAATTGTGTAGTTGAGTCTACTAATAAGAATTTGATTCATATCCTAAAGAAAATTGTTACTGAAAATCATAAAAATTGGCCTAATGCTTTACATAACGCAATATGAGCTGACAAGGTAACCCCTAATGAAGCTTTAGGAACTTCTACTTATTTCCTTGTTTATGATCAAGAGGGAATCTTACCAAAGAACATATATCTTCCATCTCTAGAATTATCCTAGGCCTATTGAGGTCATTCCCTCTCCAAGATGAAGCAACAGATTGATAGACTTCTTATGTTGGAAGAGGAAAGGGAAAAACCTAAACAGAAATTTGCATCTCACTAGCAATTGGTTAAAATATGGTTTGATAAACACAAAGTTGGTGACAAGAACTTCAAAGTAGGGGATTTAGTTCTCAAATGGGATAGGGTTAATCAACCAAAGGGAAAACATTATAAATGTCATAATTTATGTCTTGGTCCTTACTAGATAGATGAGAAAAATCGGGCTAACACTTATCGATTTCAAAGCTTGGGGGGTGAACTAGATTCTCTCCCAATCAATGGTCGAAGTCTCAAGCAATACTTCACTTAACTACTCCATGGAAGCAATTTCTACTATAGAATTTTCTTCTTTTCTTTTTGTTTTGGATTTATTTCATTATATTTTTATGATTGATTGTTGTTTTCAGTTTAATTAACATTTTTCCCTGCATAAATTCATAAGTTTTGGCATCTTGACCATAGTGTTGAGTTTTCAGCTTTTGAAGAAGAATAACAAATTGTCCTCATATATATATAAGGGAAGTATGGCTCCAAAATTCGCCCTCCATGGTTGTTCAATCTCCAATCTCTCTTGCTTGCTCTCTACTTGTTTTTCATGCCTAAAATTTGATTATATAAAATTGTTGTAGCTACCCATACGAATTTCCTCTCCTTGGCTTACTTACTTAACTCACACACTTCCCCAAGTTGATTTTACTCAACCCTCCATGATCCCAATAACTATGGGATGTGACCACTCACACCCACCCTCTTACATGTATTCAATGATTGGCTTTGGGAACACTCAATCATAAATTAGAAGGTTCATATACAAATATAAACTTTAGGAAAATAGGTTGAATTAATATACATGGGTAATCCCTCCTTGGCCCCCTCTAAGACATTCTCCTAGACCCTCCCTTCTCTTGTAGATTAATTCATCCCCCATATCTATCCATGTCCCCCTTAGCAGTTGGCATCACATTTTATTGTTAACATTCAGAAACACAATTTTCATATTACTTCACTTGGCTATAGCCACATATTATATCTAAATTCAACATTAATTAAACTAGGGAATATAGTGGGGATGTTACATTCCCCCTCCCCTACAATTGTGCACCATCCTCAGTGCACACTGTGTCAATATACATATATGAAAATTTACAACACAATACTTAGAAAATAAAATTATGCACTTTCACAACTCCAGCAGCGCTTCCAAGCATAATCTCTTGTTCCTCTCAACTCACCAACCTAAGGAATGCACCATTCGTTTATCAGGGATAATAAAAGGAATGTACCATTTTTTTATCAGGATTAACCCAAGGAATGAGTCATTCTTTTATCAGGGTCCCCAACATAGTTGGCTATGACTCTAAGATGTGGTTTTGGAACTCTAGCTACTCAAAATGGAGTCTTACATTCTATTTTCTTTGAAATTGTCAAAAATTTGTGGGTATTCTTCCTGCATGTTTTCTTCATGCTCCCATGTAGCATCTTCAGGACCGTAGCAGGCCCATTGAACCTTTACCAACCCTATGGCCTTGTTCATGAGCACTTTGAATTTCCGGTCCAAGATGCTCACTGGTTCCACCTAGAAATCCCCTTCGTGTTCCACCTAGATCACATTCCATAAATTATGTGGTTAGGCTCATGCACATATTTCTTTAATAATGACACGTGAAATACATTATGCACTCTCATGGATGCGGGAAATGCTAGCATGTATGCAACTGGCCCTATCTTTAAACACTATATTCATGTATGCATAACTTTTCTGCCTATTCTGGGTAGCCTTTAAATTCCACTTGATATTTTCCATCTTCTCTTCCATTTCCTTTAACAAATCTAGCCCAACAACTACTCTATTTTATGGATTATCCCAACTCACCGATGTGTTACACCTTTATGCCATACAATGCTTCAAACAAACTCATTTTTAATAAGGCATGATACCCATTGTTGTAGGAAAATTCAACTAAATGGATATAATATTCCCACTATGATGGTTGGTCCATCACATACAATCTAAGCGCGTCCTCGATTATTCTGGCAGTCCTCTCTGTTTTCCCATCGGACTCTAGGGATACAATGCACTAAGATTTAGATTTGTTCCAAAGCCTTTGAACAAAACCTTCCAAAAATTCGAAGTAAACTTTGGATCTATATCTGAAACTATTTCCTTACGCACCCCATATAGCTTGGAAACTTCTTTCATATAAATTTATTCAATATTTGTTGCCTTGTGTGTAGTCTTCGTTGGAATAAAATGAGTTTCCTTAGTCAATTTATCCACCACCACCATGATCAAATCATGTTGCTTCATTGTTCTCGGTAGCTTTGTAATAAAATCAACCGTGACAAATTCCCACTTCCATTCTAGGATGGGCAATGGTTCAACAACCCTGTTGGATTCCCATGCTATGTCTTCACTTCCTGACATTCTATACATTTGGCTATGTAATTAGCCACTTCTTTCTTCATTCCCGGCCAAAAGTATTGGCTTCTTACAACTGCAATTGTCTTATGATATCATGTATGTCCAGTATATGGCACATTGTGCATTTCCTTCAGCACTGCATTTTTCAACTCCTTGGAATTCAATACATATACTTTTCCTGTGTACATGAGAATTTCATCTTCTTTCAACTCACAATAATTAAATTTCTGTTGAAAATTACATGGCTGCAATGTTTCTTTTATTTTGAGATATTGTTGATCTAAATTTACAGCTTCAATAATTTTATCTTTTATATCAGTCATGTACATGTTAATGGATACAATGCACTTCATGAGATCTCTTGTTGAGTCCATCAACCACTTGATTTTCCTTTCCCTTTATATGCCTAATTTCAAAGTCATATTCACTCAGAAATTCCAGCCATCTAGTTTGTCTAGCATTTAATGTTGGTTGTCCAAACAAATGTTTTAGACCACAATGGTTTGTCCTTAGCTCAAATTTCTTACCTATGAGGTAATGTCTCCACATTTTTAATTCATGTACAATTGTTGCTAACTCTAGGTCATGGGTAGCATAATTTCTTTCATGCTCTTTTAATTTTCGGGACTCATAGAATACCACATGATCCTTTTGACTGAGGACTCCATCGAGCCCTTCCTAACATGCAGCAGTACACACAATAAAATCTCCATCCATATCTGCAATATTCAAGATTGGCGCACTTGTCAATATGTCTTTCAGCTACCGAAATCTTTCTTCACACTTGGAAGTCCATTCAAATTCCATTCCCTTCTTTTGTAAAGAAGTGATTGAGTTTGCAATCTTTAAGAATCCTTTTATGAATCTTCAATAATAACCGAAAAGTCTCATTAATGATCTAACCTATTTCGCATTTCTTTGCATTGGCCATCCTCTAATGGCCTCTATATTCTCATGATCAACTGTTATCCCCTCTGCTGAAATGATATGCCCTAAGTAGTGAATCTTATTTTGATAAAAGATGCACTTACTTAGCTTAGCATACAATTTATGCTCTCTTAGAATTTGCAATACCATTCTTAAATGTTGCTCATGTTCCTCTTATGACTTAGAGTAGATGAGTGTATCCTCTAGGAACACAATTACAAACTTATCCAGGTACTCCCTAAACACTCCAGTCATCAGACACATAAAAACAGTTGGAGCATTTTATAGTCCAAATGGTACTACCGTGAATTCACAATTCCTGTATCTTGTCCTGAATGTTGTCATGTTGATGTGTTCTTCTTTAATACTCACTTAATGATAGCTTGATCTCAAGTCAATCTTGGAAAATATTCTTACACCTTTCAGCTGGTCAAATAAATCATCGATCCTTAGAAAAGGATATTTGTTCTTTATGGTGACCTTATTTAGCTATCTGAAATCATTACACAACCTTAAGGTTCCATCTTTCTTCTTTACAAATACCAGTGGGGCTCCCTAAGGTGACACACTTGGACATATATACCCCTTCTTTAAAAATTCTTCAAGTTGCATCTGCAACTCTTTCAATTTTGGTGTGCCCATTTTGTAAGGTGTCTTGGACACCGGGGCAAATCCTAGCACCAAATCAATAGAGAAATCAATGTCTTTTTTTGGTGGTAGTCATGGGATTTCTCTAAAAACATATTTGAAATCCCTCAAGACCGAATAGTCTTCAATGCTTGCAACTTTATCTCTCGTTGCCTCTTCCATATGGGTTGTAGAAATATGACATCCCTTCCTGGATCTTTTTTTCAACTGCATAGTTTAAATCTCTCTAACAACTACAGATCTTGGAATTCCATGAATCTTGCCTTGTTTCCCTTATTCGTCGATACAAGTGATTGTCTTGTTGTAACAGTCTATGATAGCATGGTGTTTTTCCAACCAATCCATGCCAATTAGACAATCATATGAACCCAATGGTATGATGTTTACATCTACCTTCATGTTGAGTCCATTCATGTCTATTAGACAATCTTTAACCAACTAATTTATTTTCC
>ML793621.1:501021-541790 GCA_009831015.1 Picea engelmannii | reverse complement strand
ATATTACACTTTTCACTTTTGCTTGTCTTTATTTTGCAAAAGTGCATACAAGGAGTTCAACCAATTAGTAAGGCGCTTGCATGGTTGTACTGGAAATATGAGTTTACCTAATCAAATGATTTCAACTAATTAGAGTAGGAGTCAATGTACATAAATAAGCACATCATACTAGCATTTATCTCAGTATTTCAGTTCAATTTGCAGAGCAGTTGGTTTCCAGTTTGTATATATATAGCTTGTTTCAGTTGTGAATGAGTAGGGTTTCATAACAAAGATCAAAATTGGGCTCATTTACAAGGTTCTTGCAATCAGAAAGTTTCAGAGATTCACAAAGGTTATTTTTAGTTGAAGGCACAGGGTCTCCAGTTCTTTAGTGCCTCGTAGGGAGACACAATCCCCACATGGAGCCTAATGTTGTAACCTAAATTGACTTCGTCAAAATTTAGTAGAATCGATATCTTTAATTGGCTCCAATTTAATCTGAGCATGCTTTAAATCCTTCACAAAATAAGTGTTTGTTCCTTCTGGTTACCGATGGTCTCGATGGTCCGGTTGACAGATAGCTCGATCTCTCGGTGGTCCAATGGTCGGTTAACTAGACCGACTTGATTTCATTATCAGGACTAGCCTTATTTCCCTGGTCCTCAGTTATCCTAAATTCCTGGTCCCAGGTTATCCTAAATTGTCGGTCCCCTGTTATCCTAAACTCTCGGTCCCCGGTTATCGTAAATCCTAGGTCCCCGATTATCCCAAACTTCTGGTCCTCGTTTATCTTAAATCCCCAGTCCTCGATGATCCTAAACCTCCCAGTGACATTTATTGATATTTCTCAAGGAAAAGGGAGCAGCAAAAGTACTCCAAGTGTTAAGACCATGCGCCAATCCACGAGTAAAATGCCAAGTCATAAGACGAGCAATCCCACGCAAGCACCCACAGTGGAGAGTGTTGTGCATAATGTGTCAATATAATTTGACAACACTCATGAATATAATCTTCAAAGTATTATTTTCTACGATGAATATGGGATAATCCTGAATTCAAACTAGATGATATCTTTGCAAATAATCCATTGAGCTAACAGAATAGGTGGCATCAAGGGGTAATTGAAGAATAAATTCATAGCAACAAACTCATATTTTCATGGATAGATGAGACAACTAACTTTTTAAGTTGTCGATTCCTCCAAAGTTGTCTTATCTTTATTCTATTTCAGAAAATCAGTTTCGGGATTGGAGGCATGAAGGCAACATTTGTTGAGGTTAAAGGTAGTAGTTGGAGACTTCTTGAGAGGGGGGGTGAGTAGGTTAGGAATTGGAGGCAGTGTATACTGAGTTTCTCTGTAATAATCCCGTAGGGATTTCTCTATAAATGTTTTCTCATTGAGGGAAGCATTCATTGAATTCACCTCTTGTTTATGTAGAACCATGTTTCTCTTTCTATTTTTTGTATTAAGATTTTTAAAATTCATCTATGCTCTATATTCTATTTTCGTAATTTGCGATGAGATCAACATATTTGGTACAACCTCCACTGTTGTTATATATGTTTCTATTGATTCGATGATCGTGTCATATTCAGTAGATACATATTCATACACCTGTAAGTTATTTGTACAAGTGTTATATTGTTGGATTCATGGTTTATGCCCAACTCATGCACTTATCTATTGTTGGATTCATTTAAATGCCCAACAAATAATCTTTTCTTCATCTCAACCTCACATGGATTTCCTTAGTCACTGCTAGGTCTGAGATTAAATGTTCTTCTCTTTTATTCAACCTATTATTACCAACTATTGTGCTTTGTTGAATGAGACTCCATGCCCAATGGAAAGGCCTTAAGTTTGATAGGTTTACAATCTTTATTTCCAGTCGGTTGTCATTTTATCCTCAACCCTATTTATCCTTTTCTCTAACAATTAAATTTGGAATTTTGAGCTTAATGTTGTGAATTGCTACTTACTGACAGTAAGCAATCAACCTCCTTGAATTTTATGAGAGAGCTCCATCTAGTCAAAGATCCAACTTGTGGCCTAAAGTACGTTTTGATATGCCTTGGCATAGTTCCTATGCAGTCGGGAACATCTCAAGGTTACAACATCTTTTTGGTGTTGTTGTCAGGGAGCAAAGTTTCGAAAGATTTTCCCTAGGATACAACAAACATTAGATC
This sequence comes from Picea engelmannii, assembly GCA_009831015.1. Lineage (NCBI taxonomy): Eukaryota > Viridiplantae > Streptophyta > Pinopsida > Pinales > Pinaceae > Picea > Picea engelmannii. The sequence continues at coordinate 539,621 of ML793621.1, read as the reverse complement.
TGGTTCTTGAAGGTGACAAGGGTTAGACATCATGTTCTTTGGTTATTCACCTGGAAACTCTACTGTGATTCCATTGGTGGCTCCACTGTGATTCCACTGGTTTTCAAATGACAGGTTCATTTGTTGCTAAGATAGCTGCAAGGTATGCTCCTTTTGATTTTTCAAGTCTACCTAGTTTTCCAAATCCTATGCCTAAGATAGAAGACTAGGTAGATTACCTTCCTATATTTAGTACAAATGATGAGAAAAGTCATGCACAACACCTAAAGGATTTTCATAAATGCATGCATCAGTTGGGTATTTTTGATGAAGATTTTCTAATGAAAAAATTTATGGACTCTTTGGGTGGAGATGCTTGACAATGGTACAAAGCCTTACTTGTTGCTTGTATTTCTTCATTAAAGGATTTTCATGCAACTTTTCATTCTTATTGCAAGACCACGTATTCAACTGACCTCGTTTTCAAGGACCAATGTGAACAAGAACTTGAAAGGAAAACTTACTATAACAGTGAGAATGAAGAAGATAGCCTTGCTGGTACAAATGAAGAGATATAATGGGAAAGTGATTATACAGATACATCAAAGAATATACAAGAATATACAACAATTTTTCTTGTTTTTCAAGATAATAGTCAAGATTCTATTCGGCAGATGGAGGCCTCTGCTTCCAATGAAGGTCACGATTTACAATTATCTTATGTAGTTTCAAGAAGTCTGGTATGTATTACTAAACTTAATCACTTTCAAGAAGATAAAGACCAGTGTTTCATTGAGCAAATTGCTAATTCATATTGCTATGAAGGATTCTTTGTTTAAGAGTTCTTTCAAAAAAGTTAAGAGTATGACTCTTGTATGATTTTTGCAAATGATGAAGAGCAGATTTCTATGTCAACATGTACATAAGTGTATAATATTGAACCTAGGTATTATGTGTATGAGGTTGTTGAAGAGTTTCAGATAAAGGCACTATTGTCCCTTGATTATGAAAATACAAAGCTTGTTAGTAATGAACAAGAATCACAAGTGAAAGAGTTTGGTATTATTAAGGCATCAGAGAAATTAGAGAGTATTCAGAAGCAGTCCAGTCAACTCAACCACGAAGAAGGAATCTCATTTTTAATTGTCGAGCAATTTGTTATTTCTCATATTTTTTTATGATTCGATTGCACTTTGGTTGGAGTCTACATTATCCAATGTCTCAAATGACTTAAGTTATATGAGGCTAGTGTTTTTCAGATTGTAAGTACGAACTTCATAATCATGTGATATTACAGTTTTCATTTTTTCTTGTCTTTATTTTGCAAAAGTGCATACAAGGAGCTCAACCAATTAGTAAAGTGCTTGCATGGTTGTACTGGAAATATAAGTTTACCTGATCAAATGATTTCAACTAATTAGAGTAGGAGTCAATGTACATAAATAAGCTCACCAGACGAGCATTTATCTCAATAATTCAATTCAGTTTGCATATCAGTTGGTTTCTAGTTTGTATATATAGCTTTCTTCAGTTGCGAATAAGAAAGGTTTCATAACAGAGATCAGAAATGGGCTCATTTACAAGGTTCTTGCATTCAAAAGGCTTTAGAGATTGACAAAGGTTTATTTTCAGTTGAAGACACATGATCCACAGTTCTATAGTGCCTCGCAAGGAGACACAATCCCCACAAGGAGCCTAATGTTATAACCTAAATTAACTTCGTCAAAATTTAGCAGAATTGATATCTTTAGCAGGCTCCAATTTAATTGAACCGGCCTTTAAATCCTTCACAAAATAAGTGTTTATTACTTCCAGTAACCGGTGGTCCTGATGGTCCATTGACCGATAGCTTGATTTCCCAGTAATCTGGAGGCCAGTTAACTGAACCGGCTTGACTTCATTATCGAGACTAGTTTTATTTCCCGAGTCCTTGATTATCCTAAATTATCGGTCCCCAGTTACTCTAAATCCCTGGTCCCCTGTTATCCTAAACTCTCGACCCTCAACTATATTAAATACGTGGTCGTTGCTTATCCTAAACTCCCAAACCTTAGTTATCTTAAATCCTCGGTCCCCGATGATCCTAGACCTCTCAGTGACATGTATTGATATTTCTCAAGGCAAACGAAGCAACAAAAGTACTCCAAGTGTTTAGGGCATGTGCCAATCCACAAGTCAAATGCCAAGTCATAAGATGAGCAAGCTCGCGCAAGCACCCGCGGTGGAGAATGTTGTGCACAATGCTTCAATAGAATTTGAAAACACTCATGAATATAGTCTTCAAAGTATTATTTTCTATGACGAATATGGGATCATCCTAAATTCCAACTAGATGGCATCTCTGCAAATAATCTATTGAGCTAGCATAATAGGTGGCAATGAGGGGTAATTGAAGAATAAATTCATAGCAACAAACTCCTATTTTCATGGATATGTGAGACAACTAACTCTTTGAGTTGTCGAGCCATCCAAAGTTGTCTTATCTTTATTCTATTTCAGAAAATCAGTTCCAGGATTGGAGGCATGAAGGCAACATTCGATGAGGTTAAAGGAAATAGTTGAAGACTTCTTGAGAGGGGAGGTGAGCAAGTTAGGAATTGAAGGCAACATAAATTAAGTTTCTCTATAATAAGCCCGTAGGACTTTCTTTGTAAATGTTTTCTCATCGAGGGAACCATTCATTGGATTCACCTCTTGTTTATGTAGAGCCATGTTTCTCTTTCTATTTTCTGTATTAAGCTTCTTAAAATTCATCTCTGTTTTATATTCTATTTTTGTAATTTGCAATGAGATCAATATATTTTGGAGACAACAATTTAGTACAACCTCCACTGTTGTTATATATGTTTTATTGATTTGATGATTGTGTCATATTCAGTAGACACATATTCATACACCTGCAAGTTATTTTTATAATTGTATGTTGTTGGATTCATGGTTTATGCCCAACTCATGCACTTATCTACGGTTGGATTCATTTAAATGCCCAACAAATCATCTTTTCTTCATCTCAACCTCACAGGCATTTCCTTACTCACTGCTAGGTCTAAGATTAAATGTTCTTCTCTTTTATTCCACCTATCATTACCATCTATTATGCTTTGTTGAATGACACTCTATGCCCAATCGAAATGCCTTTACTCTTATAGGTTTACAGTCTTTATTTCAAGTTTGTTGTCATTTTATCCTCAACCTTGTTTATCCTTTTCTCTATCATTTAAATATGGCATTTTGAGCTTAAAGTTGTGACTTTTTGCTTAGTGACAGTAAGCAGTCAACTTCCTTGAATTTGATGAGAGAGCCCCCTCTGGTCCAAGAGCCAACTTGTGGCCTAAAGTAGGTTTTGAGATGCCTTGGCATAGTTCCTAAGTAGTTGGGAACATCTCAAGGTTACAACATATCCAAACCCATATTGTAATATAGCCTTTACATAATTAATGCAATGGACTCTCTGAAATGGTTAGCTGCCATGCAATGAATCTTATGATTGCACCAAGAGTAGCGAGGTGCTCTACAACCCAACATGGGGGAGATGATGAGGCATTATGTGATATGCTTAATTAATAAAAAACATAAAGTTCGCTTAATTAATAAAAATAAAGTATGCTTAATCAATAAAAATAAATTATGCTTAATTAAAAAAACAACAATAATAAAAAATAAAATGAAATAATAAACAAAGTGTGCTTAATTAAAAAAAAAAAAACAATAATAAAAGTTAATAAATTAAATAATAATAAAAATTTACACTTTAAAATCTTGGATCCCTCTTGGTGCTTGATAGATCCGGGTTTAACACGGATGTAAGTTGGTATGTATTTAGGGAGTTGAAGTGTTTAAGGTTGTTGATGGTTAGTGATCGTTGATATTCATTACATGGTTGTTGATCTATGATTTTGCACAATTGATCATTGTATTTAAGATGGTGAACAAATTATTAATGATGAAGTGGCTCGTTGATCTTTAATAATGATTATGTGTTGCTTTAATGCATTGCGTTTTCCTATTATGATGTGGTCATGGATTACTTAGTTTGCTTCTATTAATGTTACCTTTTTCTGATGGTTATGATCACTTATGTGTACATCCATTTATGTTTATTATTGTTGTATGAATGGAAAACTATGTTATTTGTCTAAGCATGCAATTTACTAGTTGTTAAGATTTACTTGCATGTCAAGCTTGTTAAGTGTTGTCATTTAGTGATTAACATTGTTGTGGTCACTATTGTCATGAAGTCTATAACAATTTTGGGGTCATTGTTGGTTGAAATTATTGGCTAGCACTTGACTATTGAGTTACTAGCTGTCTTGTGATTTGGATCATTAGCATGCAACATAGAGAGGGAATTCTTGAGTGCAAGAAGAGGTGCCAATGTAAGAGAAGCAAGAGAGAGGTAGAGCGTGTGAGAAACTTGAGACACATAATGCAAGGACATACTGAGTAGTACGATAAATGGAGTTAATAACATTGACAAGTGGTTATGGCATCCAATTGTTAGAGTTATTGTTGATCAAGGAGAAGTATGGCCTTGGGAAAATATGACACAAAGAAAGAGTACTAGACATTAAAAAGATGGCAAGGTCCACTCTCATTCGAACACTAAACACAAGAACAATGAGTTAGAGAACCTGCAAAATGGTCCCATTCATTTGTTTCCACCACCCAACGGATGTAGAGAACTAGAGCACAAAGGAAAAAAGGATGGTGGAAAGCCAAACCCCGATGAGAGTGGGAAAATAAATGATATAGAAAAAGAGAGAGTTTGTATTTCAATCATGAATTGAAACTAAGGGGAGAGACACTAATGAATAACGTAAACTCCTCCAAAAAGTGCTAATTTTAATGAAATTTATTTTCATAATTTTATACTTTGAACTTTGTTTCGAGCTTTCTTTGGACCAATGGAAATATCTTCTAGAGAAATACAATTTTTCTTATTATAAGTTTTTGACGTTTCTTATTTATTTATTTTTTCAATTTCCAATAGAAAAAAGGTATCCTTTGAAACTAAAAGGAATCTTTTAGTAATTTTACCATAAATTCTTTCTACAACCTCAATTTTGAGCACTCTTCAAACTATTGGAACAATATTTAAGAGACCTAAAACTTTTTTTATACCCCCAAAGATTGTTTTGTGTTTGTTGATGGTGGGTATTTGTCACAAGGGTGAACAAAAACCCCTTTAACTCAATGGTTGTGGATTGAGCCATAAACAAATGGTTAAAGTTTCTAAAAGTTAAACCCTAGATCTATTCACATACATTAAATTGTAGTTCATACAAGAAGTAAAATCCAAATGCATAAAAGAAATCCTATTTAATATGAACAAAGGAAGTAAATAATGTCAAATTTCCATTAACATGATAAAAAGGAAAAGTAATAACACCTTGTAGATGAACTTGTCAAAGGCAAATGGGATTCAAAGCCCCTCCTTGGGATGGGTCCTTTGCTTCCTTGATGTGCTTCCAACTCCAACCCTAGTTGACAAATAAGACAAAGAGGCTAGAAAAGAGAATCAAGAGAAAAAGGTCATCAAGATCCTAGTGGCATTATGACAACATAACCTTACTTAGATGAATTAATATGAATGAGTGACCTCAAGTGCTTTATTTATAGTTGTGCAGTGGATAACCCTCCTTGACATGGTATTCCTTATAGTGGTTAAATATGACTAGATGAAAGTTAAAAATAACAATTACGGTTTGACATGGTCCCCGTGTAACTAACATCCCATCACGATAATTCGAGTCCATTGATGAGGGGCGAAAAATAGTTAAAACATTGATTTTTAGGGGCAACATAGTCTCCCGTGCTTTGTTTGCACTGTCTATGTGCATACAGTCAACCAATATTTGTGCTATCTAGTTTTGGTCAACTTCATGGGTTGACTTGGTTGATTTCAGCAAGTTTGAGGTCATATTATGGTGGAATGGAGATGAAGATGAAGGTTATGCATGATAGGGTGATGTATTCAAATATAACTACTAGAAATGGTGAAAGTGAGCAATTTTAAGGTGAAAATAGATTTCCTCTTGATGTGTGAGGTGAGGAGAAAATCTTAGTGATGCAATAATGAATTGGATTCGAGCACTTGAGATACTACCAAGTCTAAGAGCAATGAGGACTCTCTCACCTTGGTCTAATGTAACTCGTCAATAAAGAAGATGGGACTAAGGTACACAATGTAGGAAGACTGACCCTTAGAATCAAGGTGTTAGTATCAATAGGGGAAATCCCATTGGCACAAAGACATACGAGGAACCCCCAAGGATCAACATATAGAGCACAACAACTTGAGTTATATCTTTGGAAACAAAGGCTGTGGCTAGAACGTGTGGGAGCTACTTGAAGGGAAACTCCCTCCTAAGGGCTTATACAACTCACTTATGTCTGGGAATCTGGTACAATCAATTCGACCAATGAACCATCGAATGTACGATTCTCAACGATGCAATATTGAGTTTAAGTCGAGCACATGAGAAAACAACCAAATCAAGGAGCAATAAGGAGTATCCCTGTTTGGTTTGAGGTAACCCATCAATAAGGAAAATGGGCCCAAGGTACACCATCCTCTAAACCAAACCCCTAGAATACAAGAGTTGAAGTCAATAAGGGAAGGCCCACTAGAGTCAAAGAACAAGAGAATCCTTGAATACTAGCACAAGGTAAAAAGATTAGGATAATTGATAAAGACTAATACCATAATAGGCAAAGAGAGATGAATTCAACGATTTCCCTTGTTCAAAGCATAAAGGCAAGGATAACCTGGTAGTGACTGAAAGCATTCCACGGGGAATGGTCAAGTACCAGGCAAGAGGTTTTTCAATGATAAATCAGTAAAAAAGGGGGACAACTGGAGGCCAAAACTTGAAAAATATGGATGTGAAAATCTCATGGAGACAAGGGTGCACTATAGTAGGACTGAGAAGAAATTGAATAGACTCTATGGGACACAAGGGTGACTCATTATCAATTCTTTAAACAAGGGCAACAAAGAGATGCTACCAATGAAGTAACATGCGTTAAAGAAACATAAGACCCCTTAGTATTTCCAAAGACGTGTCAAGTAGGTATGAAACATCACCATGAGGGAACAAGGGTCTTGTCAAAGAATCTAACCAAGCAAAAACTAGGTGAAAAAATAGAGGGAGAGCAAGGAGATAAATGACCTAGTGAGCATCCAAATGAATGTAATGCTAGAGGTGAAAATTGCAAATGGAAGTAGGTGGGGTTAGGGACATGAGTGGTAATCTCCTCGGGGGTTGTTGATTAGAGGTATTGTTACCCCCCCCCCATTTTTAGGGGTAACTAAGGAGATGATGTCTTGAGGCCCACAGGTTGCGGACATGGAGTGTTGAGAGCCAGATGAGTAGGCAAAGCCCCTCCTCTTACCACACATTACCACTGATTGACAACAACAACGTCCACCACACCAGCTTGGCCCAGAGAGGAAAAAAAGTCTTGCTCCATGAGGTAATAAATTTGGTCTCATGGTAAGTTTCATTTTAATAATTGAAGCATTTGAACATGTTGCAAAGGGTCCTTTCTTGATTTTGAAAACATTTTCTTGGAAATTATGCCTTTTTCCTCATTTCACCTTGGTGGTTGACATTTTGTCCTAGTAAGTGGGTCACCCTTGAGAAAAGGGTTTCTACTAAGGGATCTCCTTGAAGGGTCATCATACCATTCCCGCAGATACTTATCACTTTCCATACTTCTTCCCTTTCGTTTCCTCATCTTTTGGGTTTTCGAGCATATTGACGCAAGAAGGACTTGTATCTCATTTCATGGGAAGAAGGGGCTAAAGGCCCAAAGGCTTGTAGCTGGAAAAAGATAAAAATCCAATGAATTATCCTCCAGATGCTCGCCTTAAGGTCCTAAGAGAAATGCAATTATTCTCCACAAAAATCTAGGACCTGTAAAATAAAACACATAATTAATAAATGTCCCGCTTATTGAGGGAATGCATTTGCAGTGTCTTTTACTTCCCTTGCACATGGCACTCAATGTGTTCCTAGCTTCAAGTGGCATTGCGGTACTTTTTACTTCCCCTTGCATATAGTACTCAATGTTTAGACCTTAATCAATTAATGGAAAATAAAGGGCTTGGAAAAAATTTGCATTGAAAACGAGGATGCAACACACCCTCTACAAAGACACCCATAAATAAGACAATATGAGCCCTTGTATGTCAAGAAACCCCATGCACAAAGGTCATACCCCCATCCACCTCATACTCTTTTACATGACTTAGAGAGTGTCCTCCTGGGAAACACTCCTTGACTTGGGGATTGATCTACCCAATAGAACACAATGACAACCCTGCCATACTTAAATTTGGCAAGTTGTATAAGGTCTTTGAGCATTTGTTTATTTTGAAAAGGGGGTATTTGATGCACATGTTTGGGTGGTTATTTTATTATATATGTCTTACTTGGCATCATGCATGTGACTTGTGGACCCTTGGAGGGCGTACTTGTTTGTCTTTGCAGGGCCTTGCTAGGTGAAAGCTTGTTCATGGAAGCACAAGGTTGCTTGGACCTTCATAGGGGCTTGAAGCCCACAAGTTGGATGATGTTCCCCCTCTCATTGCACACCTAGGAGGATGAAAATTGCCTTTGGAGGAACTTGGACACCATGATATGATCACATTGTAGCCCCTTGCACCTCAACATTGGCCTTTGGAGGCCTAAAACGTCACCTTCTATTCCCTAGACGTCACATGGAGGCTAGGGTTTTGATGGGGTTTTCATTGTTTGATGGTGATGTGATGTGGTTTGATAGAGAGAGAGACACATGGCATGCACTAGAGCACTTTATGACAAGGCATATGGCCTTTGGAGGCCCAACGATCCTCATCAAGAGGCAAAACATCTTATTTTGGAGGCCTACGTCACCCTTCTAGGGCATGACGTCACCCCTAAAAGGGAAATTACTTTATGTATTTTGTATTTTAAAGTTGTAAAGGAAAATTTGTGAGGTATACCTCCTCGGATTATGAAATGGACAAACTTATGTGGACAAATTGTTTAGAGTGATCTCATATAAATAGAGATCACTCTCATTTCATTTTATCATAACTCTCACTTGAGAATTACATACACTTTGGCTGAAATTTTCGCCCTATTTGGGCAATTCTCTCTATCTCTCTCTTGATGCCTTGTGGATGCTTTACATTTCTATTGGAGGAAAAGGATAAGGTGATGTCTCTTGATACTTGTCTCTTTTCAATTGTGATGGAATATTCTTGATAAAGAAGGCTTTTTCATGTTACCTCTTGAAATTGGTAAGGAATTTTCATCATATTGAGTTGTTTCTTCTTGTTTCAAGGTTAATTTGTCTAAATATTTTGAAGAGTATATGGGCATACACCCTCCACCAACATCTATCCTTATTGTCATTGAAAAAGCTATTTTGCAAAGGTTGTTACAAGGAGTAAAAGGGCTTACACCCTTGTAGATTTACCTTGCTAAGGTTAGTTTGCTCTAGGGAATAAGAAGGATTACACCCCTAGAGAAGTAACAAACCCAAGATCATAAACTATAGACTCCATAACCCAACAGATAAGACACTAATCTACTTGCATTGGAGATTGTATATTCATGCATTGGTATACATGAATTTTTGAGATATTGCAATTGTTTAAGCTGGATCTAATTCTACATGCTATAAGCTTTCTTGTGCCCTAGGGTAATCCTAATTAGCCAAGTGATTCTCATTGTTGTTATAAATTTATGCTACAGCCATTAGGGGTGTATCAAACTCATCTTTATCTAATTGTTTACTCACTTTTCTACCATTGAAATTCACTTGCAAGATGCCATAATTAATCTAATAGTTATTAGCTATCTTTTGGGTGGATTGTTTGTTGATTTTGGTGGCTGGAATTTGTTGTTGTAGCAATTGTTTTCTACAAGCATAATATTGTTACAAATATTTCTGATAACACTAACCAACAACCCTCTAATCACCATCAAATTCTTGCTTTAATCATTGGAAGTTTATCTAGTTATCACTAGCTTTGTTTCCAACATCTTGTACTTGATTTTGATGGTTAAATATGCATCTCTTATTATCATTTGTTGTTGATATGTATATTCCCATATTGTTTCAATTTGAGACAACAAGGTTTCTTGTTGAATCCCCTTTGGCTTTGAAGCATCTATCACTATATATTGTTTTGTTTTAGGTAGGGCTAACATTGTTTTGCAGGTACATCACCTTTGGCAACCAAATACCCTCTCACGAGACTCTTTCCCAAGATTTATCTCCACCTTGACCTTGATCTATAGGGGCACCTTTTCATATCTTATCACTTTCCATCACAATTCCTCTAAGGTCACCTGGGATTTCGCTCTTGTGTTAGGATATTTAGACACTTAGGAGTTAGTTAAGATCTACTCGGTCTAATGTGTCGTTAGGTAAAAGTGTGTTTCCAAGTGGCCGCGTTGGTTGGGGTCGTGGATGTTTCCCTGTAGGGGTTTTACCATGTCAAAAAATCAGTGTGTTGATCTCTGATCTGGTTGTGTGAGTGGTTACTGAAGGTGTTCATTCTTTTTTGGATTACATGTGGTTTCGAACATGGTATCAGAGCTCGTTTGAAGATCCGCTCCTGTTGTAGATTGAGATCGTGAAACTGAGTTGCCTCATATCCGTTTTCTGCCATTTCCGTACATTTTTGGGATAAGAGGACTGTTCCATTGCATCTAGAGCACTCGTTTCATTCAGAAATGATTTTCGTTTCACTCGAAAAGGTTTTCGTTTTCCCAAGATACGACCATTTCAGCTAGATTCAGAGGTATAAATCCTGAATACACCATTTTTAATTTTTTTGCAGAGTATTATTTCAGTTTTACATTGTTTGTTTCCGTGTCGCCACTCTTTTAGATCTGCGTATTCTCTTTACCCCACGCCCTATACGATCTTGGCAAATCAGAAACAGATAGAAAAATGTGCATTTTCCGGTTAAGTTAACCGAGATCTAACCCTTGTTGTCATCGAGAAGCAAAACTTTTTTCTCGTGTGAAAATATTTTTTTTAAGCATGCTCTCCAAGGCCATCAACAACAACAACAACAACAACAATCATCTTGCTAAACAATACAATATGTTTTTCTAGTCCATTTGGTTAAAATTTTCCTTATTGAGTAAGAGGTCTTGAGTTCAAGTCTCTCTTTTTGTTACTTTTTTTTGAAAAAGTTCATGCTCCATTGTTAAGTGTATTTCACTTCAAGTATAAAATGAATCACTATAAGTAACCTTAATATTTTAGAGTTATTTATTTTGCATGCAACTTTTCTTTTATAAAGTAACTTCATTGTAAACGTGAACCCCACTTCTTTTTATAAAAGTGGGTCACTTCATAAAACAACTTACACCATCACGTGGTCCTTTGGTTACCATTTATGCCTTTTTTTAAAAGGGCATAACTTTCACATCCGAAGTCCATTTTCAGTGCTGTTTTTTTTTTAAACTGCCTAATTTTTCGAGATCTTTCCATCCAAATCATTAGTTTCAATTTTTAAATCCATATTATCTACATATTTAATATGGCTTATTCAAGTAATCCTTTGCTTACCAACACCAACTACTTCCAATATAAATCCCATATCGAGGATTTATTAAGAAGTAAAGGCTTGTACCGGATTACCTTGGGAAAGGAAATAAAACCTACTGATGTTGATAAGAAAGTCAAATGGGCTAATAGGAATGACGAAACACATGGACTAATTAGAATGTCCATCTCTCCTGATTTAAGGTTCCACCTTCAACAAATTGATAAACTCGACGAAGCTTGGGAAAAGATTGAATCTGTGTTTGGTAGACACAATATTATTCGAGCACAACAGTTAGAAAATCAAGTATTGACTTTAAGTTCAAATGATTTTTCTTGCATTGGAGACTATCTATCTAAGTTTAAAACACTCAGAATTTAATGTGAAGAATGTAAGATAAAGATGGATGAAGAGTGTTGCATTTATATTATTCTTTCTAAGCTAGGTAGTGCATATTTTGTGTTTGTATCTACCTTTTATGCCATGAAAGAAGCTCTAGGGACAGCTGATCAAAAACCCATTCTTGAGCCCTTTTGTGATGCTTTGATTAGAGAGCAAGATAAGCTTCAACTTGGAGTGATCAACACTGCAAGTACCTCCAACAAATCCTTAGTCGTCCATCAGAAAGATAAACCCAAGAATCCAAATAAGCAACATCCTCACCACAACAACAAACAACATAAGGGTCCCAAACCCACTCAGACAACTTCCGCTCCTAATGGTGGCAAAAGAGAAAAATATAAAAATAAGAAGACTGACAGACATTGCAACTTTTGTGATAAAGATGGTCATGATGAGTCCAAATGTTTCAAGAAGATGACAACTTTAGAAGCAGCGATGAAGAATCACAACATCAGTATTGATTCTACTTCTTCTTCTTCTCATGGACATGCACTTTTTGCTTATGGTTTCTCCTTCAATACAACTTCTACTTCTTCTTCTGATGAGTGGCTTATTGATTCTGGAGCATCATATCATATGGCTAAGGATAGATACATATTTTCTGCTCAAAATGAATGTAACACCAATAAAATATTTGTTGGTGATGATAGATCTCTTAGTGTTGAAGGATATGGAACAGTTCAAGTAGAAAATGGTCATTTCAATGATGTATTATGTGTTCCAAGTCTCTCTTGTAACCTTCTATCAATATATCAAATCACTCATTCAGGTGAAGGTAAAACCGTAGAGTTTTCACCTCACCAAGTTGTAATCAAGGATCTAAAAGATCCTAAGCATGTTCTTGCAACTGGAATTGTTGATGATATTACCAGGTTGTACAAGTTTGACAACTTTGGGTCATCATATTTTTCATCAGTTTTTGTTGCTCATAGCGATGACCTGAGCAAACTTTGGCATGAGCGGTTTGGTCATCTAAACTATCGCTCATTGCAGCAACTATGTAATCAACAGATGGTGATTGTTCTTCCTCATGTTTCATGCAGAGATGGTGTTTGTGCCGGTTGTGTTCTAGACAAACATCGTCGGGACAATTTTGACAAACGTGCCTCTTGGCACACCTCAGGCCCTTTGTAGCTTGTTCACAGTGATTTGTGTGGTCCACTATCTTCTCCTTCTTTTTCTGGGTGCAAGTATTTCTTAAATTTCATTGATGACTTTTCCAGACGTACTTGGGTTTACTTCTTAAAACTTAAGAGCGAAGTGTTTGACAAGTTTTTGGCCTACAAGGTCCTTGTAGAAAAACAATATGGACATCAAATTCAAAGGTTAAGAATAAATAATGGAGGTGAATATGTGAACAATAATTTTACAAGTTACTGCACTACACAGGGCATCCAAATGCAACACACTGTTCCATATACACCACAACAAAATGGTGTTGCTGAGAGAAAGAGCTCAACATTAAAAGAAATGGCTAATTGTATGATCCAATCTAAGGGATTAAGTCTAAAGTATTGGGCATAAGCCATCAACTGTGAAAATTACATAGTAAATCACACTCCTACAAAGGCTATTAAAAATGTAACACCGGAAGAAGCTTGGACTAAAATTAAACCATATGTAAGTCACTTCCGTGTATTTGGCAGTATAGCATGGGCTCACATTCCTTATGAGAAATGGAAAGCATTGCAGCCTAAAAGTGAGAAGTGTATATTTGTTGGTTATTTTGAAGATGTCAAAGGTTATAGACTCCTTCAACCACATTGTAATGAAATTATTATTAGAAGAGATGTTAAATTTGATGAAAATCTCTTGGCCTACGAGCTTAATTCGACATTTGTGCCTTCTTTGGCCTGCGAACCTAATACAACGTTTGTGCCTTCTTCGACCTGCAAGCCTAATTCGGTGTTTGTGCCTTCTTCGGCCTGCAAGCCATCTTCGACGTTTGTGCCTTTTTCTTTTCTAGTTTCTTCTTCAGATGATGACAGTGAGAATGAAAATCCACCTTCGCCTACTCACCTTCCTCAAGATGAGTCCTTTGAACCTGAACCAACACCAGCTCCACCGCTTCCTAGATGGGTCTGTTCAACACGAGAAGCAACTGGTGATCTTGTCGGTGATCCTTCATATCAACATCAGACACGTTCACAGTTCCAACGAGCCTCTTCTCTTTTGGCTCAAGTTTCAGAGACTCATGATCCATAGACATTTGTAGAAGCTTCAGGTCATCTAGATTGGGATACATCAATGGATGAAGAGTATCATTCTTTAATGGAAAATGATATTTGGGATCTTGTACCTCTTCCAAAAGGAAGAAAACTTGTCAGATGTAAATGGGTCTACAGAACTAAGTATGCATCATATGGAAGTGTTGAAATACACAAGGCTCGATTAGTTGCCAAAGGATTTTCGCAAGTTGAAGGAATTGACTATAATGAAACATTTTCCCCTGTAGCCAAAATGAATTCCATCCATCTTGTTCTTGTCCTTGCTGCCTCACATAAATGGTAGGTCCATCAGATGGATGTTAAATTCGCCTTCTTGCATGGAGATTTGCAAGAAGAAATCTACATGGAACAACCTCTTGGCTATGTCCAAAATGACTCTAGCCTTGTTTGTCACCTTAAGAAATCTCTTTATGGTCTTAAGCAAGCTCTCCGAGCTTGGTATGTTAAAATGGATAACTTTATTATTTCCACTGGATTCTCTAGATGAAATTCTAATCCTAATGTCTATACCAAGAAAGTAGGAAGCCATCTCATAATCCTTGTCCTTTATGTTGATAACCTTATCCTTACTGGTAGTGACTTAAAACTTTTAAACCATGTGAAAACCAACCCTAAGAAGAAATTTGAAATGACAGACTTAGGCTTTTTGCACTATTTCCTTGGCCTCCAAGTTTTGCAAACCAATGAAGGAATTTTTATTTTCCAATCTAAGTATGCTTGTGAACTTCTTCATCGCTTTCACATGGATGATTGTAAACCAACCCCTTCTCCCTTCCAGTCTGGAGTCAAGCTTGTTGCCACCTGTACTTCTCCCGAAGTTGATGCCACCTTGTACCATCAGTTAGTTGGTAGCCTCTTATACTTGACTCATACCTGTCCTGATCTTTCCTTTGTTGTTGGTCTTGTTTCCCAGTATATGCAAACATCCCATGAAAGCCATTGGAAAGCAACTAAAAGGATACTTCGCTATGTCTGTGGTACAATTAAGTTCAAGATACATTACAATTTAGGGGGGGTCCTTTATTGGTTAGTTTCACTGATTCAGAATGGGCCGATGACCCCGATGATTAGAAGTCTACTCTAGGTTATGTTTTCAGCCTTGGCTCATGACCTGTCACTTGGGCCTGTAAGAAACAACAATCTATTGCACTTTCTTCAACAAAAGCAGAGTACTGAGCAATGATAAATGCAAGTAAGGAATCCTTATGGCTTTGACAGATTCTTTCAGAGTTTGGATTCCAACAGCATCATCCAACCAACCTTTGGTGTGACAATCAGAGTGTTATCAAGCTCGCCAAAGACCCAGTTCAACATCAGCGCAACAAACACATAGAGCTACACATGCACTTCATCAGAAAGCTCATTCATGATCAAGTTATTGAAGTGCTCTTTTTCCCTACAAAAGATCAAGTTGCAGACATTTTCACAAAGTCTCTTACAGAAGTGAAGTTTTCCAAACTTCGATCTATGTTAGGAGTTCAGGAAGTTGTCATCAAGGAGGTATAGGCTCTAATGCCTCCTTCCTTCTCCTATTGTGTCACTATTGTAAATCCTTCAATCCTATCCCAAGTTGTTCTTAAGGTGGGATGTTAGGATATTTAGACACTTAGGATTTAGTTAAGATCTACTTGGTCTAATGTGTCGTTAGGTAAAAGTGTATTTCTTAGTGTGTTTCTTTAGTATGCATTAGTATGCATTTGTAGTTAGAAAATCCGACAGTCACGATATGTTCCCGACATAGAGTGATCTGACAGTTCATATCTCCTCAATCTTAATAGCCATTTATCCGTGGCTTAACACCCAATTGGTCCATGATCTCTATTTATAGAGCATGGAGGGTCATTTGTCGATGATCGATTGTGAGAAACTCTCTTTTAAAATCTCTCTGTAATATTTTTCTTTTGCATTAATAAACTGCTCCAATTGGGCGCATTGGATGGGGTCGTGGATGTTTCCTCGTAGGGGTTTTACCACGTCAAAACATAGATGTGTTGATCTTTGATTTGCTTATGTGAGTGGTTACTGAAGGTGTTTTTCCTCTGTTGGAATACATGTGTTGTTGAACACATTGTGGTGATTTCGTCATCACTAAAGTGAGAGGAGTTTTTATCTAAGGTGATAGTGGGTAAATACTCCCATAGTTGTCACACCTTTGTGGTTTGGGTTGGTCTTCGCCCAAGCTACGATCTATGCAATAACATTTTGGTTCCATTTCCGGGGATGATTTGAATCCTTTTTCGAACCCTAACAACACTTGGCAAACTTTTCCAAATCCTTTTCTTAGTTTTCCTGACGACTCCACTTGAGGGAAATTTCGCTTTTCCACATTTTTTATAGAGCCTGCTACAAGGGATTATCTGGAAACTCCACCATGGGTTGTACTTAAAATGGACCTTATCCAAGGCCTCCTCCGCCACTCAAAATTTATAGTCCTCCACCTCCACCAACCCCTCGCATGGTAAAAATAAATTCAAACCCTTGGACAAAAGGATTGTATGAACCTTTAGATATAACAAAGATCCCTAGATCACCCCACAAGATACCAAATGATTTCAAGAATTGGCTTCCCACCTTCTCAGGAGAGGATTCCCTCTTAGCACATGATCATTTGAATACCTTTTTAGACTCTTACGGTGGCTATGCATTGCATGATCAGTATGAATATGTGTGCCTCAAGCTCTTCTCTTTCCCTCTTATATGGGAAACCAAGAAATGGTATAGTAATATCCCACCCAAAACCATTACCACTTGATAAGTTTTTTAGGACCTCTTCACTATAAGATTCATAAAAACCAAAGATTATATTGTGCTTTCTAATCAACTCTATCATTTCAAAAGAGGAAAAAATGAAGGGATTAAGGAGATGAATGATAGATTTAATACCCTTGTGAAAAAATTTCCCCAAAGCCTCAAACCTTCGACAAACACCATTCTCCACTATTACATGTTGACTGTGAATAGCCCATACGGTTTTCTGTTAAGAGAAAATAGTTCTTTGACTCTAATTGAATCCCAAAGGGGAGCTTGTGAAATTGAGGAACATATGATCTCCTCCCACCCTCAAAGTTTGATTCCCTTCGAAGAAACTGCTCAAATTAATGAGATGGTTAACTTTATGCACATTGAGCCGATGACTAAGACCTTCGGTGTCACTAAAATGTACCTACAAATGGAAGAGAAAATGGTTGCCACTAAGGCTATCAGTTATATGATAAATCTCGTTAGAGAGAAAGAGATCCAAAATCCAGCCTCGAAAAGGTTGTCACATTCTGAAAGAGTAACTTCATCCATCTCAAGGGAAAGAATGAACCAACAAGAGACCATTGCAATGAACAATGCTAGAAAATAAATGTGCAAGTTTATCGAAGAAATCCCCCCCAAGATTTATAGACAGGATTAGTCGGTTGCAGTTGATGTTAGCCAGAAGGAAACCACTATAAACAACGATAGCCTAAAGAAATACCTTCCAATTGTCATCACAACAAGGCAGGAAAATCACCCACCTTTCCTTATTACATTAGTAATAAACAAGTTGTGTCTCCACAATTGCTAGGTGAATCACAAAGCCTAAAAAAATGTCATAACATTCAAATTTATGAAGAAAATTGGATTGGAAATATCACGAACTCATGAAAACACCCGCAGAATTGACTCAAGGATTGTCCCAGTTTGTGGAATTATTGAGGATTTGCAAGTGAGTTTAGAATAGTTTCAAGACATACCCTCTCGTATCGATGTTGCAGTTGTTGATGTACTTGAATCAAGGGGGTTTATATTATGAAAGGAATGGGTCACTAGAATAGGAGGGAAAATTCATGCAAACTTTTCTCACATCACTTTCCAAACCCCATACGACGATCATTTTATCTTGTATCCTGAAGCAATTGTTATAGAACATACTAAGCACCAGGATGACCTGTCTCATCAAGGCATTACTGTAAATGAAGGGATTGAAAACACCTATATCTTGTCAAACTCCCATTTCCTAGATGAAGAGGAAAGAGAAGGCCGTTGGACCTCAGAGTTTGATGGATCACATTTAAGTTCAGGATCAAGTGTCAGAGTTGTTTTGTTATCACCAGAACAATAAGCTACCTATTTCTCGTACAGGTTGGAATTCGATTGCACCAACAATATTGTTGAATATGAGGCCCTCCTTTTAGGTTTGAACCTCACCATCGATTTGAAGATTAAGTTCTTGCACGTAAGGGGATATTTTTATTTGATTGTCTCTTTGGTCAAAAGATATTGTGCTGCCAAGAACCCAAGGTTGAAACAATATAGAGATGTCATTTGGGACGCCGTGAAAAAAAATTGATGAATTTTCGATCGAAGATATTCCCAAAGAAAGGAATTTCATGGCAGACTCCTTAGCTATGTCCGCTTCCACCGTGCAACCCCGTGAATAAATTTTCCCTTACAAGGTCGAGGTGAATTCCAGGGCTCCAATCCCAGATAATTTAGAACACTAGTAGTTTTTTGATGATGAAAAACATATTCCGCGTTTCCTCCAGAACGAGGGTGAGTTCTCATAAACTCAGATAAATTTACTAAATGAAGGAGGTGGCATTAAGGTCATATACTTGCCCAATGATTAATTACCAAAGTATTGGCCCCTTTGGAGAGGATGATTAATCAAAATGACATGTACAAAGGGAAGCATGTGAATGACCAAGACGATGAAACCATAGAGTTCAATATTAGCACTGATGCATCTCCTAAATTAATGAAGCTAAAAAAAGGAACTACCCATGTCGAAAGGAAGGAATTCCTATCCCTCATTAGAGAATTTGAATATGTCTTTGCTTATTCATATGGGGAAATGAAAGCTTACCGAGAGGATGTCATACAACATGCCATCCCCCTCAAAGAGGACGCAAAACCTTTCAAACATAAACTAAGGCTGATCAACCCAAAGATTTCACCCCAAGTTTCAAAGGAATTGCAAAAAATGGTAGAAGCAATGATAATTAAACCTATTAGGTATTCATCTTGGGTATCCAACCCAGTCGTCGTCTGAAAAAAGATTGGTGACATAAGATTGTGTGTTGACTTTAGGAACTTGAATCAGGCATCACTCAAGGATAATTACCCCTTTCCAAACATGGAGCATCTATTGCAAAGGGTTATTGGAGCTGAGATCATGTCTATGCCTGATGGTTTCTCAGGATATAAGCAAGTGTTGGTGAAAGAGGAGGATCAACTCAAGGCTGCTTTCATTACTCCATGGTGTTACAACTAATTTTTCCTCACCCCATGCAACTTGCTTGGATGGCCTTTCCATTTCCCTATGCAGACTTGAAGTCCCCTTTTGTACTTTCCAGAGCCAAAAATCATATTTTTCCACATATACGCACCCTACCAGTTAGACAACATGCGTATACACAGGTTGCACCACTACAACCCGCGTACATCAAGTTTGGTGCTCAAAATTAAAAATTGTGTCGGGTTTCCATGTCACGTCACGAGATCCATGATCCTTGACCTTCCATATACTGAAAATGTTCCGACTCGGCCCTTTAGTTCCATTTGAAGGCTATAAATTGAGCCATATCCAAACCGTGGAAGAGGAGAGAATTTAACTTTTGAGTGCAAAGATACTCTGGAGAAATTTCACTTCACATTGAGTCTACATCCCTTTATCCTTGAAAGTCTAAACACATTGTTCAACCCCCAAGCTCTTCCCTCTTTGATGGAGAACCTCATTGTCTCCTTTATATGAGCTTGCCTTTGATGAAGGATTGAAGTAGTGGAGGCCCAACTCAAAGGGACTTAGTTTCTCGGTTCTGAGACGTGCCGACACATAAGTTTGTCACTTGTATACTTTTGTTGATTATTTTAATAGAAATACTGTTTTCTCGTCCAATTGATATCTTGCAAATATTTGAATTGTTATTCCATGGGCATATTTGTCATGTATGTTAATGGATTATGCTATTTTATATGCTAACATTATATATTATCACCATATGCTTGCGTTTCTTGGTTGTTGAGGACAAGTTGCAGGTATTAAGCTTTGAGTTGCGTTCTCAACGATGGTATTCATCGAACTTCCGGATGAGGTAGGATATTGGCCTTGTCTTGTTAGCATTTTGTTTATATAGCATACTTGAGATTAGAGTTGATTTTTGCAGTCATTCCATATGTTGTGGTTTACCCCATGCCATAGAGTGATTTTCCCCGTAACACATGGGGAACCTATAAGTGTTTAAGGATGCCTTTCAGTCTCACCAATGTTGGATCCACTTTCTAACGTTCTATGGATTACACTTTCATGGATGTGTTTGGAAAACTTATAGAAATCTATGAGGATGATTTGATGTCCATCTCCAAGAAAAGAACTCAACACATTCAACACTTGCGGGTAATTTTTGAGAGATGTAGGGAGTATGGTATTTCTCTCAACCCCAAGAAATAAATTTTTGGGGTAGATAAAGGAAATCTATTGGGATATATCATTTCCAAGGATGAAATATGGGTCGATCCTTCCAGGATTGAAGCAATCAAAAAAATTCCCCTCCCTAAAGATAGGAAGGCTCTGCAGTCTTTCTTTGGCAAGGTCAATTTCATAAGGTTCATTCCAAATTTCATTGAAACTGTGAAACCTCTAAACTATTTATTAAAAAAGGATGTCCCTTTCGAATGGGACAATGATGGTAAAAAGGAATTTCAATGCATTAAGAAAGCCATAATAGTTTCTCTTATTCTAATAAGCCATGACTTTACCAAATATTTCATCATTTTCTCCTTTGCCTCGAAGGATACCATAGTAGGTGTTCTTTTGCAAAAGAATGATGAAGGAAGCGAGCAACCAATTGCTTTGATGAGCAGGGCATTGAGGGACTTAGAACTAAATTATATGATTACTGAGAAACATGAACATGCCATTGTTAAATCCCCAAAGCATTTTAAATCTCGGTGTTGTTCCAACAAAAGATGCAAGAAACCCAAAAATAATATACATGATAGTATGGCTTGCACAGAACAAGTCCCTCAAGGATAATGAGTAGGAGAATAAAATATTGCATGGTTAGATTTGCAAGAAAAAAGAATTGAGACCATGTTCATGGGATATGCTCCACATTAGATCCACACAACAAAGCTTTCATTGCTTATGAACATAAATTATATCACTGTAAGTACACGGGTTTAGATCAAGGATAGGGGGGTGCACATGCATTGAAATTGATTGCAAATGTCACCCCAAATAGTAGGGTACATAAAAAACAACATAAAACTCATCCAGAGGGTTGAGTTCCACCATGCCAAAATTTCTCCCAGACACCAAAAACTTAAACCTCTAACCATCAATATCAGTATGTGTCAAGGGGTGATATTGGAAAGCGATTTGCATAAAAGAAGGCGAGACATCAATGCTTCATCGTGGATGAAAATTCTAGAATCGACCATTGTAAACAAACTTGGAGCAACTTTGTAATGAACCAAACAATTCATTCACTTGAGCATCGATAGTAAGTGGAAAAATTATTGATTTTGGCAACATTGCTCGTGTTGTGGGCTAGCTAGGGTCTCCTCTGTCACTTGCACTGTGGGCTATATAGGGTCTCCTTTGTCGCTCTCACTATGGGTTGGCTAGGGTCTCCTTTTTCGCTTGCACTATGGGCTAGCTAGCTGGGTCTCCTCTGTCGCTCGCACTGTGGGCTAGCTAGGGCCTCCTCTATCTCTTGTGTTGTGTTCTAGTGGACTAAGGCCTCCTCTATCGCTATCAGGAGATGGAATGTCTCTCCACGCACATGTAAATTCACAGGGTTCTCTCTTACTATCAGGGTTTGGATTCTTGCAGGGTTCTCTCTTGTTGTCAGGGTTAGTGTTCACTCAGTCACTACCGGGAGCGCGAATGTGTTTGATTTCGTAGGTTTGGTTTGTGTATTGTTATTTTTGTTATTTCATATTAGACAATATAATATATATTATATAAATTATAACAAAATATATATATATATATATATATATACATATATTATAAATATAAATATAATTAATATAAATTGTATAAATTAAAATATAAATATATAAATTATACATTATGTATAACACATATTTAATAAATAATTATATATTATATAATTAATTTATATTAGATAGTGGGCCTAATGGTTAAGAACATGCGTTTACTCCTTGGAGGTCACAGGTTCAAATCTAGAGGGGGGTATGGTATGTATACCTTCGTAGACTTTAGTAGTCAAATCGCTATGCGAAGGGGGTATTGCAAGTAAACCCTAATATTTATAACAACTAACCAATGAGAATGAATATGATTATGGTGATTATTCGTGTAATCTCGATAAACCTTAATTCACATAATCCTACAACCCTAAACCTATAATATATAAAACCCTTGACCCTAATACCCCTAACCATTAATATTATAAACTCTTACATGTTTATTCCCTATAACCATATTTAACTAACAACCCCTATCCTCTATAATCCTAACATATTTTACCCTTTACCTCCAAACCTTATTATCACTAAACCTTATAAACTCTATTCACTATAACCCCTTACCCAAAATCCTATAGCCTTAATACCTCTTACATATAACCCATACTACCTTTAATTAATATGAACCCTAATCCCTACCCCTAATTCTCATAACACTTATAATAATGATATGTATAATCCTTATCACTCCTAATACTTAAGAATTCAACTGCTATCCTCTAAAATACTTCACCTCTACAACAACTAATACCTATAATTCTTGAAGCTTGACCATTGTAGTCCATAACCAACATAACCCCTAACCATAATACTATATCCATTATAACATAAATGAGCTTCTATTGGTTTTAAGAATAATATATTCTCTACTGAACAAGGTGAACCACATGAAGGTGGAAGCTCATATGGCCCCTCCCCCCACCCCAGTTGAGACGCACATTACCGCATCTAGTACTTCAAGGGCATGCATTAACATCAATAAACAAGTACTTGATAAATTGCACAAGCTTAATCAATTATGTCTTGTCTTTGTTTTTTGCTCTCATCTAAGTAATTTTTTGCTCCATAAAGAATATTAGCACAAAATCATTATTTAAATACAAAATCTCATCTAGCGCCTTCCTCTTATCACCAAACTCATGGGCGTAATTAGAATGATGATGGTTTTGAACAACATAGGTGATGAATATAAAGTGCGTGACCATGACGATGGGTATGTTGGAAGTTCCGTGCATGAAGGGATAAAAAATATTGTTCATGTGGCTCTAGAAGGTGGATGGAGCATTTCAAAGGTTAAAGGGCATCACTAACCACTCATAATCATATTCATGAATATGAAAATCTATCTTAGGGGTGTCTTCCTCTTTCATCCTGATTTGGTGGTATCGAGATTGAAGGTCAAATTTAGTGAAAATATTGGCTCCATGAAGTTCATCCAAGAGGTCATCATCAATAACCAAGATAGGAAATTTGTCCTTGGCGATCAAATTATCGAGAGCCCAAAAATCAGGACACATATGATGAGTACCTTCCTTCTTTAATACCATTAACACTAGTGATAGTAAGCAATAATACTAGGACATATTACTCCCACCTCCAACAATTCTTAAATGATGTTTTCAATTCCATTCCTCTATGCAAAAGGGATCCAATAAGGATGCACATTGGGTGGTTGACTACCTAGAATGTGAGAAATACCATGGTCATGCTCCCCAAGTGAAAGCGATGAACCCTATGGTGTTTTAAATACCTATTGATACTTATAGAGGACTAGCTACAATTTACAATCATCATACCGATTGCCACATTTTCATATTGATCGCCACATTTCATCATACCTCCATTGGCAATCACAAATATTTGAAAATTAGGTATAGGATGGACATAACAATGGGTTTCTGTAGCCACTCTTCTATGAACAAAATTGTGGGTGTTTCCATTGTCAATTAATACAATCACTTTGTGATTCTTGATATAATAAATCAACTTCAATGTTTGGGGTGACAAGAAATTGGATAGGGCATGAAGAGAAAATTGGGTTTCTTTGAAATGATCCTGCAAAGTGTTATCCTTAGTCATTGGATTTGTAACATCATTCAACTCAGGTTAAGGAGTGTCTTCAGTAGATATGTCTTTTGAGTGTTTTTGTTGGGAGACATCCATTTGAAATAATTTATCTTCTTTACATTTATTCCCTTTGAAATATTTCTCATCGCAATTATAGAAAAGATGGAGGCATTGGCGATATACCATCTCTTATGGCAATAACTTGTGGATTATAAGTGGCTTTAAGTTGTAGGAGCTAGGAGTAGTTACCACATGGGAGCCAGTGTGAGTGGTGAATAAAGGAATCTTCGTTTGTGCATTGAGCACCTTCTCATCTTATTTATATATATCATAAGATCCCAACCATGTTTTTGGGAATTTCATCAAGATGTGCACTCAAATTGATTCCTTGAGACCATTGATGAAACATTCTTTAAAAAATGAATCTAATTATAGGCCCTCTGTGTATATTACCAATTGCTAAAAGGTAGTAATATAGTCCATAATTATGGGTGGATTGGTGTATTTTTTTTGGAATCCTAAATGGCGAGTCTCACATTCAAAAAAAGCATAAAGGACCTGTTGTTTCTGTAAAAACTCCCATTGAATTTTCCTATTTTAGGGAAATTAAATTCCCCCCTCTATTAAATTTCTACATAAGTTGTGAAAGATAAAGAGTATTTCCTAAGTTTGAGCAATCTTGTGTCATTCATAGGAGATGACATTTTTCTTTTATTCACTAATGATGTCCTCTTTCATATTCAGTTTCATGGCATCAAATTGTTTGAAGAATGACTAGGTCATTTGATCCCTATTCATCCCAAATTTACTTCAGATTCATCTAATTTCCACTTATCCCCAAACTGGGTTTGTGCTCATGTGCTTGTTGGTTGGCGCACAACAATTCTCAATCCACAAGCCATCGAGATTTACTATTTGGGAATTCTCATTCATAAATAATATTTCACCATGTTTAATGTTTTTCCCAGAACCCACAACCCACAAACCTATCGGGCTTACTTCGTAGGTTTTTTCCCCACCAGGAAAACAAGTTGACATACGCTCATGATTTTTCTGAAATATGAAAGCTAGTGGATCATATTTTCAACTTACATGGCATCATATATTCAAGGATGACGATTGCGATGACAATGACAAGGATGATGATTCTTTCACAGCTAAATTAGTGACAATATTTCTATGCCCATCATCAATTCCTGTTTTTGTGACCAAACTAGGTGATAATCCCCTAATTCCCATCACCAAAACTAACTCAAAATAATGGTGAAAATCAGTGATTGTCACCAGATATGTTCACCTAAT
This sequence comes from Picea engelmannii, assembly GCA_009831015.1. Taxonomy (NCBI): domain Eukaryota; kingdom Viridiplantae; phylum Streptophyta; class Pinopsida; order Pinales; family Pinaceae; genus Picea; species Picea engelmannii. The sequence goes on along the minus strand of ML793621.1, from coordinate 514,121 downwards.
GGCAACAATTATAGGTTGTCACTTTTGATCCTTCAATGCACTTAATGTCTATCCTTTAATTTTATTTGTATTTAAAATTTAGTACTATTTTTTTAAAGTTGATGTTGATATTTACCTTAACTTATGTTTTATTTTGATTTACCCATACAACCAAGGTCTTATGCCTTATAAATGATCTTTAATAGAGATCCCAAGTTATGTTGAAAAGAGTCTCAAGCCACCACATCATAGGTTTTACATAGGAAAATTTTGTCTTGTGAGTGAAAATTGGTGGTCTTGATCCAAGGTCAAACAAACAAGCCTTAAGTCATAACATTATTTAGCTTTGGAGTTCATGGTCCATATTAATAGGGATTTAGTCCATTGCACATGCCTTATGTGATATAATAATGTCCATTTCAAATAAACAAGTACTTGATAAATTGCACAAGCTTCATCAATTATGTCTTGTCTTTGTTTTTTTCTCCCATCTAAGTACATTTTTGCTCCATAAAGAGTATATTAGTACAAAATCATTATTTAAATACAAAATCTCATCTAGCGCGGCCTTCTTCTTGCCACCAAACTCATGGGCCCAATTGGAATGATGATGGTTTTCAACGACATAGGTGATGAATATAAAGAGCGTGACCATGACGATGGGTATGTTGGGAGTTCCATGCATGACATTAATATGAGAAAGTTCAAACGAAACAAGGACCAGATCCGATATATAGAGTGGGTGTGAGTCATATTTGAGTCTTGAAACCCTCCCATATCGTCACGGCATGCGAACAGTCTATCCGTGTCAAATTTCAATGCATTTAGACACAGTTTGAAAAAAAATCAACGTTGGCCCCATTCATAGGTCACCGTTTCCCATGTCTAGTCCCAATACAATGTCTTTTAGTTGTTTCTTTTAAAATTCATTTGAGACGCACGTTCCGACATCTAGTATTGCAAGGGAATACAATAATGTTGATAAACAAGTACTTGATAAATTGCACAAGCTTCATCAATTATGTCTTGTCTTAGTTTTTTGTTCTCATCTAAGTACTTTTTTGCTCCATAAATAATATATTAGTATGAAATCATTATTTAAATATGAAATCTCATCTAGCGCAACCTTCTTCTTGCCACTAAAATCATGGGCCTAATTGACATGATGCTGGTTTTCAATGACATAGGCGATGAATATAAAGAGTGCGACCATAACGATGGGTATGTTGGGAGTTCCATGCATGACATTAATCCAAGAAAATTCAAATGAAAAGAGGATGAGATCCGATATATAGAGTGGGTGTGTGAGTCATCTTTGAGTCTGAAAACCCTCCCATATCATAAATGCATGCGAACAGTCGATCCATGTCAAATTTCAGTGCACTCAGAAACAATTTGAAAAAATTTCAACCTTGGCCCCATTCATAGGTCATTGTTTCCCATGTCTAGTCCTAGTACAATGTATTTTAGTTGTTTCTTTTAAAATTCATTTGAGATGCACGCTCCCGCATCTAGTACTGCAAGGGCATGCAATAACATCAATAAAAAAGTACTTGATAAATTGCACAAGCTTCATCAATTATGTCTTGTCTTTGTTTTTTGCTCTCATTTAAGTACTTTTTTTGCTCCATAAAGAATATATTAGTACAAAATCATTATTTAAATACAAAATCTCATCTAGCGCAACCTTCTTCTTGTCACCAAACTCATGGGCCTAATTGGCATGATGTTGGTTTTCAATGACATAGGTGATGAATATAAAGAGTGCGACCATGACGATGGGTATGTTGGGAGTTCTATGCATGAAATTAATAAGAGAAAGTTCAAATGAAACAAGGACGAAATCCGATATATAGAGTGGGTGTGTGAGTCATCTTTGAATAAAAATCCCTCCCATATCGTCAAGGCATGAATGAGCTTCTCTTGGTTTCGAAAAAAATTTATTCTCTATTGAACAAGGCCAACCACTTGAAGGTGGAAGCTCATATGGCTCCTGCCCTCCCACTCACATCACTCTCAATTCCCCAATACCCAATCTATAAAATAGAAAATAATCAAAAGCAACATAGTAAGATGCATGCATAGAAACTAAAAAAAATAAATAATTAAGGTAAACAAAATTATGTGTTTGTAAATGATAATTTTAGTTTAGCACGTATGCTATGGCCACTATTTTCAGGTTTGCCATAATAAACAACATGTAACATAGGATATAAAAAATGGCATAAAACTTAAAAACATGTAATTAACCCACATAAGTAAATTATTTAAAGATAATATTTCATACAAATTAAAATATAGAGTTACATACCTCATCCAACTCAACATCTATATCATCCTTCTTTTGTATCTTCTTCTTCATCCAACTCGACATCTGTATAATCACCCAGTTCAGAAATGGTGTTGAAAGGATGGACAATATCATCATCATCAATGCCATTTTTGAGCATATCTTCATTGACATAATAATCAAGAACTGCATTGTCTCATACGCTTGGTTCATCTTCTTCGTCTATCGACCCATCTTCCTTCTCTGTCTCTAGCGCACCATCTTCTTCCTCTACAATATAGTTTATTGGACTTCCTCTTGGATCATATATAACAACAAATGACCAATCCCTCTCACCTGGAACATTTGAGTAAAAGACTTGTTCACATAAGCTTGGAAAAACATAGTGATCATGTCCTCTTTCAAGCACCGTTGTTTTAATCATTGGAAATTCGTTTGCATGTTGAATACAAGTTCTTTACTCATCACGTTCATGCATTCGTAACCTATACCATTTGATGTTGAACATAACTATTTTGAAGGAATTAAATTCACACTCAAGTATATCATCCAAATACCCATAATATCTATTTTCAGATTCTCGGGGATGTCTGTCACTCCTAGAGGAAACATTAGTGACCTGGAATACTGCAGTTATCCTACTATCAAAATTTTTCTTGGTTTCATCCAACTGTTTGATGCAAAATTTACAACCATTGTACCACACAACCCTGTGGTGTTTCAACTGCAATATGCCAAACATGTAAAAGATGCATTGTCAATTAATAAACATATTTATATAATTTGGAAAGTATCTGAAAAAAAAACACCTGCAGTCGCATTAATATAATATAAAATAACTAAATAAAATGGGTGAATTTGCTTGCTTGTCCATCTTTCAAACCATATGCTAAATCATTTTCCCTTTGCGTAACATTGACATCTCCATTACGATGAGCTTCTCTAACCAATTTATACAGTTTTTTCCATGATAACCTACCACCATGATGTTGTTTACATCTTTCAATACATACCTTCATCTAGTCAAAATTGTTTGCTATGTATAAATGTAGAGCATCCCAATCTTGAGCAATTGAATAAAAAAATCATAATTCACCAATATTAAATATTAGTTATAACCATGGTAAATATTAATAATTGATGAAAGAATAAATATTAAATGAGTATGATCATATACACAAAAAACGAAAAGTTATATGCATTATAAATCTCCACAATTTAATTACCTCTTACTTTCTTCATTCTACCTTTCCCCAACATGTGCTCCCCTTCAAATTTTTTGATGGAGTTCACATCCCAAATGTGATCCACTACATGCATAGTTGGCGCTGCTAATTTAGAAAGATACCAACTAATATACACCATGGATTGATATACCATATATCCCTCCACCATAGAGCCCTCAGGACATGCTCTTTGTCTAACCAAAGCCTTAAATGATTTCAAGTGCCTCTCCACCATCCACATTGACCTTCTGTGTACAGGTCCACAGATTTCAATCTCCTCAACTTGGTGTATGAGGTAGTGTTCTCGTGCATTGAAAAATGTTGGAGGTAGATACTTTTGCATTTCACACATTAGCCGAGGAATTTCTCTCTTCCAATACTTTATATCATCTTGATGGATTTCTTTCAATGACAACCATCTACAAATCATGATACAAGAAAATAACTTGTTTCAATAAAACATAATATATATTAAATTGTAAGTAAAACATATGTCATTAAGTACAACAACAAATTGAAAAAACATTTTGCATATAAATCACAACTACTTACCTCATGTGTTTTCCAAGATCATATATAACTTGTTTGACATTGTTGTCAAAGTCGTTTGGGAGAGATAGAGGTAGAACATACTGTAGCAATAAAAATGAATTGTCATTTGTTTCCAAAGTAGACAAAAAATAAAAATCTTAAAATATGTATACGACCAATATATAAATATGTATACCAAAATTATTACCTTAATGAAGGTATGCCAATCATGTGTTTTTACCCCACCAAATTCACCTCTCTTTGTTAAGATATTATTTAAGTTTGAAGAAAAACCCGTGGGAAATTTAATTCTTTGAATGACCTCTTTTACATCATTGCTTTGATGCTCTATTAATAACCATGGAAGGTTATTTTGGTCTCCATCACTATTTGATTAGATCACACTTTGCATTGCATAATTGGCTTCCTGAATGTCAATACAAATTTTGACATTTTTTTCTTTATCCCTCCTACCATCTATGATTCACCATAACGTTTTTGTCACATTCTTCCCGAGATGCATTGTATCAAACAAATGAGCTATTTTTAGCTCCTCATAGTAGGGAAACCTCATGAATTGAGTGGGATAACATTTCATTCCTCGTGGAAGCCCATTATTAATACCTTCATGGTGGCGGCCTTGATGAAGCATAAAAGAAATCACAACAATAATTATCAAATACGGTAAAACAAATTCAATAATTAAAATAAAAATTCAAAACATTACATATACAATACAAAAAAAAATTGTGTACCTTGACGATTTCTATTATATTCCAACCTCCATTGGTGAGGTGTCATTCTTCGTGGTTTTAATCCAGTTTCTTCTTTCTTATTGAAAATATGTTTTTCAATAGTACGATACCTATGGTTCTTAGGGAGGAAGTGCCTATACTCATCAAACACCGTCTTTCCTAAACTTTTTGAATGATGATACTTCATCTTAGGACCACAAACTGGACATGCAAATTTACCCTTTGTTTGAAGACCTACAACAAATGGATTAATGTCAATTATACGATGGGATTATTTAAAAAACATGAATTATATCTTTAAATAATTATATAGTATTAAAGTGCAATAGAATGTTACATACCACAAAAATGTGTTAGTCCTAGGGCACATGAATTGTCCATACAAGTATTCAACGTAATTGAAATTTCTTCTCCCCAATTGGTTTATAGATGTCATACATAGTGATGCCGACCCATAACTTTAGTAGCTCATCGATAAGAGGCTCTATATATACATTCATATCTTTAACTTGGTACTTACCTAATTGTTTGAAATTACACATAATTACTACTATGATATGTATATATAAGTAAATAAATAAATAAAATATATTATGCAAAAAACGAAACAAATAAAAATGTTACATTCGAAAAAATTAATGTAAACAAATACCTGGAACAATCATTGTCAACATTATGTGCTCCCTCTTTATGGACATCCAAGGAGAAATGTTATTGTTGATAACAAAAATAGGCCACAATGAGTAAATATACCTAAGCTCTCCAAATGGATTAACACTCTCAGTTGCTAATGAAAGCCTAACATTACGAGGTTCATCTTTAAATTCTGCCCATTTTTCCTCAATTTCCCTAAATGCATAACCATCTGCAGGCATTCGAAGAACACCCATCTCCACTTTTGTTCTGTGCATGGTAATCCTAAACTGTTGTAACATCTCGCTCTTGCACATTGAGCAAACTTATTCTTTGAGGATACTTGCTCGCAAGTGATCCAGATTATTATGCTATTAAAACATTTGGTTTTGATTATGAGGCGTTATGGGTTGATGTCATGTTGTTTTGCTGCATTGACATAGATAGGTGCTATTGACTCAGTTTTACTGAGTGTGCAGGATTTCAGACCTTGAGGATGCAGAGGCATCGATGGTACCCCTTGGACTCCAGATCAAGTCGGGGGTGAACTATTGGGGTTTGATTGTTTTTTCTAATATGATTCGTTGATGATGTAGGCTGATAATAGCTTGTTGACCAGACTCGTATGTGGAGTAGAGGGGTCATGCACGACTACCAGAGACGTTGAGGGGGAGGTGTGGAAAATAGCCCTGCCACAACCTAGTAGCACTCCCGCCGTGGCTCGAACTGTAGGTTAACGACTACCTAGTTCGAGAAGACCCACAATGCCGTGAGGGATGACTACGACAGTTGCTCACAATGATTCTAAGGGGTGCGCAATAAGGCATGGGCCTTATTTCTTAGAGGCCCTTAGTCTCCCACAAGATCACCTGGTGGAGTATTGACTCCAGGGGTTTTTTATGTCTACCAAGTCAGTCAAGAGGTGAGTGGCACCCTTGGAGCACGTGGTGTGTCCTGAAGGGCACGTCGCGCAAGAAAAATGGAAAGAGGCGTGTGGCACCCTTGGAGCACGTGGTGCATTCTGAAGGGCACACCACGCAAGAGAAACAAAAAGAGGCGAGTGGCACCCTTGGAGCACCTAGTGCATCCTGAATGGCACGTCGCGTGGTTAGTTAATAAATGGATAAACCTAGATGGATTTAAGACAATAAAGTATTAAGGAAGATTTGAAACCTTTCCCTTAAAAAAAAAAATGTCGCACAGCCTAGGAAAGTAAGGTCTAGGTCTAAATTTTGCTGGTGGTAAAATTTTACCTATTTAAAATAATAATAATAATAATAATAAAAATAACCTTATATAAAAATAAAAAAATAAAATAAATAATAAAGATAATCTTCATTAATCTTGTGACAAGAAGGGGGTAAGTAATTAAAGTGATTTATAAAAATCTTTTAGGATAAAACTTAAAAAGGGGAAATGATTGTTTTACTTTATTCTGCTAATTAAAAATTTTAATTCATTAAAAAGGGGGGAAAAAGGGGAAAAGGGTAAGTTTCTGCACTTGCCTTTTTGAGTTTAATTAAAAAGGGAAAAAGGGGAAATCTAAAATAATTAGGAAACTAGGAAAAAGAGGGAACCATAAAAGAAAGGGGAAACACCAGGGGAAAAGTAATTAGTCCAACTTAGTAAGGTATCTACCATTTAAGAACTTTCTAATTTAAACTGAACTAGCAAATTAATAATGGGGAAAGTCATTAAAACCTGTAAGGGAATTTGGGGACACCTAGGAGCGATTCTAGGTGTGACTAGGTGGGCGAGAGAAATAAGGGTAATTAATTAATTAAAGAATTTAGTTTTTGGAGGAATGAAGGGGATGGGTGACACATGTAGGGGGAGGATTATTATGAATTAAGTGTATGAAAATTAATTTCAAAGAGGTTTTGGGAAAGTTTTTGACTTTGAAACTCTATATAATGGAGGGAGGAGAATGATGTTTGATCTCTTCTGTTTGCGTAACGTTACGCTGCATAAATCTCTACTTGAATGACTTATCTTGTGGGAGTTGGGATACCCATCTCGATGAGGAGTGGTATCTCGGCCTTGCGAGGTGAGCTGGGAGCTAGCTGATTCTTTGGTTAGTGTGCATGGCCCCTTTGCAGCTCGAAGGGCTAAGGGGGAAGAAGAGTACCCCTAGCGTTGGCTAGGAGGTACCGATTAAGTCTCATCGGTCGATAAGCGGGAGTGGCATGGAGCGCACGGGACATCAACTCAGAGCGGGTGTTTGGGCAATGATACGCTTCCTTTATTGCTGCATGGTAGATTTTTAGTATGATATATGCCTTTAATTCTGCATGTTTATTGGGTGCGGAAAATGATTGTCTTAGTATTCTAATTGATGACTGAAATTTTCCCATAGCCATTAGCTCGATGTTGGTCTTCCCATGGATTTCCATCCCTGCATGTCTTGACCGTCATGTGGTTGATTGATTGTGATGATTATGGTTTATTTTGCCTTCGTCCCTAGCTCACCAGTCCTCGCCTGAGCAGTCGGTCAAGAGCCTGATCTACGATCGTTGCTTAGACGTTAATAGACCTATGGATCTCAATGCCCTGCTTTTTTGTGCGTGGATGATGAGCGAAGGATGTTCCTGTCAGCCGTCTACCTCTGATAATTGTCCTTGGCTGATGGTTCGCATTGCACCCTGATGCGTTTATTTAACCTTGCAAATTTGATTGTTGGCGAAGTTTTTCTTTAAACTCGGCATGTTTATATCTCGTCGTTATCTCGTTTTACCCCGTTTTAATATCTTGATGGATCAATTTTAACCCTGCGTTTTTGTTCTTGGATAAATTATAACTCTGCGTTTTGTATTGAAGGATAAATTTTAACCCTGCGTTTTTATTCTTGGATAAATTATAAATCTGTGTTGTATTGGTATCCTAGCAATGCAAAAACAATTTTAGTTCCCTATCTACGTTTTTATAATTGGTATCTTGGAAATGAAAAATGTTTTTGTTATTCATGTCTGCAATTTTTGCTTAGGCTGCGATTTATTTTTTCATGCTTTTAATTCTTTGAAAAACGATTTAGTTATGATCCCTGTCAGCGCTTTTGGGTTAGGTATCCCAGGCGAATGAAAACATTTTTATCATTGTCTGCGTTCTGTTTAGTATCCCCGTCTGCGATTAGTATTGTGTAATGATTGTATAACGATTTTCTCTGCGATTTGAAATGTGTAATGATTGTAGTAACCTTTCCCTGCGATCTGGGGCTGTCACCTTGATCTTAGGCAGCAAATGGTAGTGGGTCAGTAATTCCATTTTTTTTTTACCACAGTAATTCCGAAACAACGAGTTAGTCACAACATTGTATTTTGGAGTAATCCTTCAGTTTTTAATTAGTCTGCTGTGAATGATGATTATGGTGGAGTAAGAATAACTTATGGTTGGCCTGGCATCGAGCCTTTATTTTAGACCATGATTTCTGTTTCATACTTGACCATGTTGCCCTCTCTAGGAATGCGTTGCATTTATTTTTTCCCTGAGACTTCTGAAGGCGTGTTTGTTGCCCAATCTCTTGCTCAAGCTATTTATGTATTGATGTGTATCCCCAATCTCTTGCTCAACTATTTAATTATTGATGTGTAATCCTTGCAGATACTGCTTTGCGTTTTTGGTTGAATGCGTTATATTTATTATTGCAATTCATTTATAATTTAATCATGTATTCCTGCGTTGAATGCCCGGTATTTATTATGGCAAATTTTTATCATTTCAGTCATGTATTCCGGCCTTGAATGAGACGAATCTATGCATTCCTTAAGGTTAAGTAGCTTGCAAATTATATATCTATTCCTGCGTAAATGCCTTGTATTTATTATTGCAAATTAATTGTTATTCAAATCATGTATTGCTGCGTCGAATGCGTAGTATTTATGTATTCCTTAAGGCTATTTATGTATTAGATTGTACTTAAGGTTAATCAGATTCGGAAATCACTGACTAGTAGTCATTTAGGCTTGCTGAATTAGATATGTATTAAAAGTTAATTTGACATATAGTTGTTGTCTAACCTGGTAAATTAGACTCGATGAATTAGATGGGTGTGTATGGACTTAATTTAATTTAATTTAAACTTGTCAATTTGGTTTAATATTGATTAAAGAAGACTGCCGAAATGACACGAATTTAATGTTAATTAGATTGTATTGAATGATTGATTATAATGCAGATTTTCCTAATCGATTCGTAGTTGATACTTTTTCGATTGAATTGAATGACTGAGGTGTTAAGTAGAATGGCAGATTGGATTTTTATTTAATGTTAATCAGATGGTAATTTAAAGACTAGTTTATAGGTTGGACTTGCTAATTTCATAGGGTCAATCATTGTTAAACAATTGTAACTGTTGACTAGTTTAGATTGGTTGAATGGTTGGGGTGTGGATGATGTCATGTATTGGCTTGCGTCATCCCTTGTCTTCATCCTATAGCATTTCGTCGACCTATCGTTGGGGTATGGGTGTGGTTTTCCTTTCGGTATTTGGTTTCTAGCGTGTCAGATTCATCTAGAGTCCTTGGTCCTGATAGGATGTGTGGTGCCAAGGTTTTCGACGCGTCTATCACCTGGGGACGGTATGATTCCTGATGAAGGGATCATGGCACGTCTAATGGAATAGCAACGAACGAATACCTGGCCGAGGTCGGTGCATGTTTTGGAGTGTTGCTGAGCATGGTAAGTTTCTTAGGCGCATGGGTGGAACGCCTTCATGCGTTTGGTTCATGTGCCTTGAGGTTCTAGTCTTGTTTGTCAACGTCGTTGTGTCGGGAAGGGGAAGTTGTCCCTGAGAGTGTAGGAGTGTCTTGTTTGCGTCGGGTAGGTAGTCATTCCTCCTTGTTGTCCTACGCATGTTTCGCCCAGTTTCCCTTGAGCCAGTGAGTGGAGTCGTAGTTTCCTGTTTCCTGGGTTGCATGCTTGTGTTCGTCGTTTGTGGTGTGGTTAAACTGTTGTCGTCGTCGCCTTCTTGCCTCTTAATTCTTTAAAAAAAAAGAAAAAAATTTCTTTGCCCGTGGCCGTAACAAAGGGGTTGCTACAACTGTGCTATGCTTTCGCCCCTGAACAATCGCTGCAAATGTGGAATTATGGTAATATGAGGAAGAACCTTTCGAGGCACCCTTTTGGTTACTTGACCAGTTCGATATCTACTGATATGACATTGCAGACAATCTATTTTCGACTCATGTTGTCCATAATATATAATATGATCAGTAGGACATGCATCTATAGTTTGATACTCCATTCCAATGTCTTTCATAATGGCATGTAAATGTCGATATGTGCGAGGTAAAATATTTGACGATGGTAACAAAAATTCACCTAACAATCTACAACATAAAAAATAACTAGTTAATGTACAGAATATTAATCATAAATATTGCATTCTTGTTTTACACATTAATTAACACTAAAAAAGAGAGAAAAAAATCAACCTTTATGTAGATGTGATGAAACATATTACATACCTTAGGATATGTGTTATACAAGTGTTCGACAAATGATTCATAACCTTTAAGTTCACCAACAACAATGTAGCAGAGAGAAGATTTGCTCTTGAGCCTTTATAAAGTCATTTATTTTCCTTTTCTATCAGACGTTCATCATAAATACCATCATTGTCCCCATCCTCATCCGATTGAGCGAACAAGTCTTGGATCATTTGATTTGTCCCATCATCTTGAACTATGTTATTATTTTCATCTTCTTCCATGTGATCATTAACTTGATCTTCATTATTCGCTTTATGTTCCTCAACTTGTACAACATCATTTCTACTACTACTTGGTGCATTGCGCAGAAAGTTAGGGGGAAATTATAACTTTATAATTACAAACAATCATGCAAAATTAGTGTGTATAAAAAATATTAAAACAATATAAGATATTATAAATACAATCAATATAAAGGAAGATAATGAATATATAGCTAATTACCACAAGACGATATTCATTCGATCCCCTGTCAATGTGCCCATATCTCCTACAATGTCTTTTAGTTGTTGCTATTAAAATTATTACGGGATGTGCAATACAACATCTTTTGCAATGGAAATAACATTTACCATCACCCTTTTCACCCTCTTTAATTTTTTTCCCACCTCTAATATTTTTTGACATTCTTCCCCACAAAAATACAATGATGATTATCTTATTAAATTGAGTGGTGTGATAGAATATCTATTATATTTTTCTAATGCAATTAACATATAAAAATAAATCTGTTTTTCGCTTGACAAGAACACCTTATACCCTTTCTGAACCGTCATCGTTATAGAAAAACTATCGCAACATCTCTAAATGCAACATATTTATAATGTTTTGTCCGTCGAACTTTCGACGATAGTTGACGAAGTCAATGTTGACTTTGTCAAATTGATCCGAAATTGGATTCAGAAGCTTGTCAGGGCATGAAAAATGCTCAAAAATGAAAATGTTCGGAATTCGACGAAACCAACACCATTGCGTCCGTCTCGTCTTCCTGATTCCGGTGGTATAATTTTTATGTCAAACAGAGTCTGTATGGAGAAATATCGCGTTCTGACCGAAAAGTTAAACAGGCAAAACAAATGTTGACTGGGCAGGACACGTGTCAGTCTGTACAGCTGACGTGGCACGTTCGTACAGTGACATGGCGATTCCGTACAGTGACACGTGGCAGCACCAGGAGACGACACGTGGTAGCCTCTGGCAGTGACACGTGTCAGGCAGTTTTGGCATTTTTGGCGCCTAGTTGGACCAATCCCAAAGTGACACGTGTCACCACTGAAAGGGTGACACGTGGCAGGGTGACGTCAGCAACATACGTGGCGGATGACGTCAGCATCGTACGACGGATGACGTGGCAGTACGGCAGAGTTGACATGGCAAATGACGTGGACTAATCAGAAGCCGACACGTGTCAAGGTTTGATTGGTTGTTATGGTGCCACGTGGCCCAATCACGGGCTGCCACGTGGCACCCGGGGTTTAGCCAATGAGGGCTATGTCAAAAAAAATTTGGGCCCGGGGGATTCGAACCCTGGACCTCCGCCATTGTTAACGACTTGCCAAACCTCCGCTAACCGTAGTACCGCCGCTTGAGTCTTGTAAGGTAAGCGGGTTATTTTGTATTTGAAATCGGCTATGGTATGGTTCGGGCGACGACCGGGCCGGGGCTTCACCCCAGCCCTTGGTCGCGCGCCATGTTATATGTGATCATGTTATATATGACCGGTTGCCAACCCAAATGTGCGCGGTTACGGTTTAAGTTTTGTTTAAACGGTTATATTGTTTTAACCCCAGTTTTAATACATGCTATGTGACTATGCTATGTGTGCGGGGCTTTTTAAAAGTTGGCGCGGTTATAGTTTTTTAAACTTGGCGGTTGCAACGGATTTATAACCAACAGCCCGCGGTCAGGTGGAATGCCATATGACCTATGTGAAAAGGGGCAGTTGTAAGTTTGGTTAAGCCACGGTTTTATGATAGCATGTGACCGCTTTAAGGGGCGCGCGCTAGGCCAAAGGGGGCTAGCGCCCGATTTAAACCAACTATATAGTTATAAGTGGTTTTTTAACCACTTTTTAACTAAATTTAATGTAATTAATCCATTTTTAAGGGTTATTGGGCATTTTTAGAGCCTAAATTCGTGGAGGAAGTTGGAGAAGGAAAACTAACTCCCCCACTATTTAACCAAGGCCATTTTGAGGCCA